>JAMAFV010000008.1:1420307-1686603 GCA_023625935.1 Eurotiales sp. R13A2 | reverse complement strand
TGAATATGGAGGCCAATATATCATAGGCAGCCCATATTCCCGTATTTTATCCTGTGTAGCCTGGGCTCCATGGCCAGATGCACCATCTTGCATTAACCAAAATTAAGGGTTCTCAGACATATAATCTCTAATCTAAGGCAAGATATACTCACAGTAACTATCAGAGTTGATTGTCCCCCACTCCTTCTCCCAGATTATAAAAGAGCCTTTGATATTATTATGGAAAGAACCCCAAATCATCCATCCTTTGCCTCTAGGCCTGCGTTTAACTAGGCACGTATCCTTATATACTTCATTTTTAGTCCGAGTAATCCAGGTTCGAGTATACCAGCCTCCTGTAACCCAGCTTTCATCAGTCCACAGTATAGATTTTCACTGATTAAATGTCCAATTAATATAATCTCTAGCTCATATAAATTGTTTTCTTTTATTAGTCTCAGAAAAAGGTGGCTTCCAGCGTACAATATACTGGTAATAACCACGAGAATTCAAGACGCTTTGGATAACCAATTTTAAGCAATTCAGATTAAGATGCTTAACTAACTAAAAGTAAGAGAGACGACAAGTATATGAAGATCTAGTAATATATTCAATAAACCAATCAATATCCTCTATTTTTAAGAACAACAGTCTTTCCTTCCTCTTTCTTAGTGTTGGATAAGTGTCCTGGCAAGCTAACTGGACCTGCCATACAGTAAATCCAGTATATTGAGCGATCTCTACATACATAAGCTTACTGTAGGTCTGTAATGTTTGAATTTGAAGCCATTCATCTCGGGATAACTGGCGGCGCTCTGGAGTAATAGAAGCCATATCACTTTACTAACAATTTGATAGTAAAAGAACCTTAGGGCTATGAGGTAAAGCTGTGCGTGTTTATAAAGGATGTGTGGGTTCCAACTATTTCCACGACCTTCGTCGACCCACCGTACTAACATTATTTACCTACCATACCGGAGTAGCTACTGAGCTACCGAGCTAACTAGCCAACCGGCGAACAAGGACCTCGCGGTCAGCCGCACGTGCAGCCGTTGCCGCTCTCCAAAGGCACCGCGTGCGAGCTTCTTCCATCTTCTAGTGTGGTTCTCGTCGCGTATGTCAAATTGCCCGTTCGCTCTCGGAGACACCGGCCGCGCTATACTCCGTGCTTATTATATGCCTGTCTCGGTACAACGATTATGTCCCCGGCTTGGCTCATCCAGGAACCGTTGTTCCCACGCAAAGATCGAGGAGCTTTGGCTGCACACTCTGCCTTGGCACCCATGTGGGACGGTGGCATGGAGCCTGTGCTGTCGTCGGATGGCCGTATCTGAGCCCTGCAACAGTGCAAACCGTGGAGACGCTCGGCGTGCAGGATAGGACAGCCGATGAAACACGGTGTGGTGGGGGATCTTGATTCTTGACAGACCCTGCAGTTGGTTGGCTGGCCATGGCGGGCGTCGGGCGACGCCGCAATGCAAGAAAGAGGCGAACCTCACCGGAGCAGCCTAGCCCTGTGCTGCGTACCTTCCCAGTCGGGCATGGATGGTGGAGCGAGCTCTGATTCGCTGCCTGGTCGATTCACGTTTGTCATCTCATATACCGGGCTGTTCGTTTGCCATTCGGTATGCCTAGATAGGCATCGTCGTACAAACCGTCGTATCGTCGCCAACATCTTCATGATTGGTCATTGCAAGAGAAGCCTCAGGCTCTCGATGCTCATATTGCGCGTTTGTTTGGACAAGCACTGTACGCTTCGTACTCCATCCCCCAGCAAGACTCCCATGTACCCGGATTCCGTAGAGAAACCCATGGTAGCGGTCCCCGTAGCTAGATAGTCTCCATTTCTCCTTGGCCCTTGCTAAGCAGATGCAGGGCGTGGCTCCCTTTGTCTCCTTATCTGATCAGAAGCTCAATCGTGTGTGGCTAGAGTGTTGCGTAGTGCGTAGATGAAGCTGATGTGCTCCTTACATATTCACTGATTGCGTGCTTTGGCCTATCTTGGCTGGAAACTTGTGGTCACTGTTGATTCACCGCTGAGGTCACGTGCTCTCCACGGAACAACCATCAATGTACCTCGGCCCGTGCGGCTCCTCCGACATGTACTGGAGAAACAAGCTGATCACAAACCAGTGAGTGATATCAACCAGAGTTCAAAACATCTGGGAATTTCGCACAACAATTCGCTATGGTGCAACAATGAGCTCTGCGACAAACTTTGCTGCCGCTCAGAGAAGGGTGCTAGAGCGTCGCCAACGACTGGAGCTCCAAGCTCAGACCCGCCTCGCGGAACAGCAGCCTTCGTCGCGTTTCGATCCCGCCACTCTAGACAGACTACCCTACCCTCTGAACAGGCTTACGACATCGGGGCTCTTGGTTTGGGATAGAGTGAAAGGTCGAGATGGCACCAGGCCTATTTTTCGCGTCGGACAGGTCGATGCAGAACTATTAGATGAAGAACTGCTGGGCTTGTTCAAAGGCCAGGTTGGGGAAGCTTTGAAATATTTCGGGGTATGACAGAACCACTGTCGGCTTATGTTGTCTGATAATTATTAACCCGTATTGATTCATAGGTTCATGCTCGAGACGAATGGTCGAGCGAGATCCAACTAGCCTTGCGCGCCATTCTTTTCAAACTTTCCATTTGGGATCACAACGCCTCATACGGTGCCTCGCTGCAAGGACTGCAGTACGTCGATAGTCGGTCCACGTCGCGGATATCTACACCACCTACTAAATGGCAAAAATCATTATATGGTTTATTCACCGTAGGAGGTCGCTATGCATGGGAAAAGTGGGAAAACTGGTTGATCGATCGTGAGAGCGGTTATGAAGAGGTATGTGGCTGTCATGAGTTCGCTATGACATACTTCTAATTTCGGCAAAACAGCCCTCGTCGGATATCAGACTTTTATCTCGAATCACCAGCTTGGTCTCAACGACCCATTCTACCGCAGCGTTTGTCTCGTTCCTAGTCTTCCTGGTCAACGGCCGCTACCGTACCCTGATCGACCGAATACTTCGCATCCGCCTTGCCGCCCCGTCCAGCCAGGTCAGTCGCGAGGTTTCGTTTGAGTATCTCAACCGACAATTGGTTTGGCATGCATTCACAGAGTTCCTCTTGTTCCTCCTTCCGCTGGTTGGGATCGGTCGCTGGCGACGCTGGATCTCCCGAGCGTGGAAAAAGACCATGGCAACAATAAAAGCGTCTGATGACAATGGATCGGCTCTGGAAAAGCAGGGCCAATTTGCATTTCTCCCAGAACGGACATGCGCAATCTGCTACCAAGATCAGAATCCTACTTCGACCTCGGAAGCCGACATCCTCGGAGCGTCTGCAGGGGGGATCATTGGCTCGGCGCAAACCGATATTACAAATCCATACGAAACGATCCCCTGTGGATGCATATATTGTTTTGTCTGCATCACAGAGAAACTAGAGGCGGAAGAGGGCGAAGGCTGGTCATGTCTGCGTTGCGGCGAGATTGTGAAACAATGCAAACCCTGGAACGGGGATGTCCTCGAAGAGGCACCGCGGACGACTACAAATGGGAAAGTGGTTGGATTTTCGTTTTCAGAAGATGCCGAGGACGCAAATCGTGATGAGGCGGAGGAGGCCACGGGTGTTGCAGATGGAAGTGAAGTGGATCAATTGACTGACATCGTCGCTAATGATACTCTTCATAGTGCGAAGACATGGTCCATGGTCGATAGAGAGACCACAGAAAAAGACGAGTCGGAGTCGGATGGCGCTTGAGTTGCTGCTACAGTTTAGAATTGGCTGAAGGAGTAGTACCTAACGAGCAGCTATGTATTTGCAATACCTCATACGATGAGCATTGCCATGTTCATTCAAAGCGGCAACTGGCCTACACGTGAGAGTTTTGATGTCGTATTGTTAGCTCTGCAAATAATTGGAGACTGTAAATATATTTCCTCCATTGTCCGCTCGCTTCTTCGGGCTTACAGCTCGACGAATGTCGGAGGTCAGCTCATCAAAGACCGACCTAACAGTGTATGTAATCGTATGTAATCTGTAATTTACATTCTAGGATCTGCCCCAAATCAGCCGCAAAAAATAGCGGTAAGGCCATGTATTAACTTACTAGCGCTAGCTGGTTAAGGTTTTGCGCCGCGCCTGTGTCGGCATGTCGATGACATAACCACCGACAGCTCGAGCTTTTATACTCAGCCCTACCTCGGTTTCTCTTCTACAGCAACAACACAATTACTACACACCTCCATCACTGCATACACCATGTCAGACTCAACTTTGGTAAAGACCGCCCAAATCTCGGCCATCCTGACCGCTGCCGCTGTCTCTGGTACGTCTTCTTCCTCCCCCGACTTCTCTGCTGCCAAATGATTTCCCGCTTGCCAACGCATACATACAGGCGGCATCGCCTCGCTTTCCTTGTTCACGCTCCCATCCTTCATACTCAAGCCTCGTCCGCGCAAAGGTGCCGGTCGCGAAAAGGCTCTGGCAGCCCCGGCTTCTTACGTAGCATATCAATGGAAAAAGGCCTATGATCTGGGGAAATTCGTCATGCCATCGGCTGCTCTGTTCTCAAGCCTGATGTACTCTTACGTCGCGTATGCGGTCCGTGGTGAGCGCAGCGGACGTTATTTGAGTGGGCTGTATGCCACTGCAGCTGGGTTGAACATCCTGATCGGACCGTTTACAGGATTGGTGATAAGTCCACTCAACAACGCTATTTTCTCAATCGCCGACAAAGCAGTCGATATCCCCGCGGAGGGCGTGGCCGAGACTGCTGAAGAAAACCGGCAGCATGAGCGCGAGGAACATGAGCTCATTGGTTTCATTAAGAAATTGGCACAGCTCAATCTCATTAGGAGCGTCTTCCCTCTTCTAGGTGCTGGATTGGGCGCTGCAGTCAGCTTTGGTCTTGTTTGATCTTGATCAGTCATGGACAATTTCTCCTCTTCTCTCCTCTCCCCTCTGCCCCGCTCTTCTTTTGTAATTTAAAAGTGCTGTTTTCAGGGACATGTCAACGCGATGTATGCGGTACATCGCCCATATACTTTTTGACATGTTTGGTCGCGTGTTGTACGAGAATTAGGTCGGACATTTCGAACACTGGCCACCGGTTCGACTAAGCTCGAATCTTCCATGTTCGGTGCGAGGTTTATCTTTGTATGTACTATCAACTTGGAGTAAGCAATGGATAAGAAAAAAGTTGGAAACCATAGATTGCGACAGGCGGTCAATTTGATTAAATATTGCTCTTCGCCGATTGGCCTGCAAGCTACAGCAGCCGTGCGGAAATACCCCGCATTGTTACTTGCGGCATTCTGGCCGAAAAAAAAGGACAATCTTCTCCGTGTTAATACATGCAATTGACGAGATTCTCTTGTAGATTGTGAGACCCAAAGCTCTCATTGGTTTTCACCTCAAAATTCCGGAATTGAAGCAAGACTAAAAATATATACAGCTGACTGCTTCTGGAGCTGGTGAAGGTATCTTATACCATGACGCCTTTGTCATCAAACCTACCTAGAACAGCCCTGACTAACCCTTTAAAACCAACCCTCGCATAGAAATGGTTCAAGAGGCAAAATATATCGATTATTCGCCCGTACCTCACGGGTCAAAACACGAGGATGGAGAGCCGGTCTTGAACAGATACTCAACAGTGATAACTCGGGGACATGACAACCCCGGAGCCCAGGTTTCAAAACACTACCCAACCCCGGGCCCTACTATACTCAATTTGCCATTTATTCTAACAATAGGTTCTTCTTAGGCAATGCTGTATGCCGCTGGCGTTCCTGATCGAAATGCCATGAAGAAGAGCCCTCAGGTGGGAGTGGCCTCGGTCTGGTGGGAAGGAAACCCGTGCAACATGCACCTATTGGATCTGGCAAAAACTGTGAAGAAGTCGATTACGGACAGGGGGCTCATTGCTTGGCAGTATAACACTGTCGGTGTCTCTGATGCTATTACCATGGGAACTGAAGGTAAGAGTGGACATATATACATATATACATGCGCTTCAACCATTCTATATTTGATAATGAGCTAACACAAGCACGCCACAGGAATGCGATTTTCTTTGCAAACCCGAGAACTCATAGCCGACAGCGTTGAGACAGTGACCTGCGCGCAGTATCATGACGCATGCATTGCCATCCCCGGTTGCGACAAGAACATGCCCGGTGTAATAATGGGCATGGCTCGACACAACAGACCCTCTTTAATGATCTACGGAGGAACCATTGATATAGGATATTCAACGCTGCTACGGAAACGAATTAACATCTCGAGTTGTTTCGAGGCCGCAGGCGCTTACGCCTATGACACCCTTCGTCAACCGGACGATGGGGGAGACACGAGCAAAAACAAAGATGAGATTATTGAAGATCTGGAACGCCATGCTTGCCCCGGCGCTGGCGCCTGCGGAGGAATGTTCACTGCCAACACAATGGCGACAGCGATTGAGTCGATGGGTCTCAGTCTGCCAGGGTCCTCGTCTACGCCGGCCGAATCTCCTGCGAAGATGCGCGAGTGCGTCAAGGCAGCAGACGCTATACAGGTCTGCATAGAGCAGGACATTACTCCACGCAAGCTGCTCACTAAAAGATCGTTTGAGAATGCCTTGGTCATGACCATGGCTCTGGGCGGTAGCACCAATGGCGTTCTGCACTTCCTGGCAATGGCACGAACCGCCGAAGTCGATTTGACGCTGGATGATTTCCAGAGAGTGAGCAACAAAATCCCATTCATTGCCGACCTGTCACCGAGCGGCAAACACTACATGGCCGACCTGTATGAGGTTGGAGGAATTCCGTCGGTACACAAGCTGCTCATTGCAGCTGGATTACTAGACGGAGATATACCCACCGTGACGGGTAAAACTCTCGCTCAGAATGTCGAATCTTGCCCTTCACTTTCCCAAGACCAGGTTATTATAAGACCTCTAGACAATCCCATCAAACCTACAGGTCACATACAAATCCTCCGAGGCAACCTTGCTCCAGGCGGCGCCGTGGCGAAGATTACGGGCAAAGAGGGCTTGAAGTTTACGGGTAAAGCTCGCGTATTCAATAAAGAACACGAGCTCAACGACGCTCTTGCTCGGGGAGAGATTCCGCGCGACGAGAATCTGGTGCTCATTGTTCGCTATGAGGGTCCCAAGGGTGGACCAGGGATGCCGGAGCAATTGAAAGCCAGCGCCGCATTAATGGGCGCAAAGCTGACCAACATCGCCTTGATCACAGACGGAAGATATTCCGGTGCGAGCCACGGATTCATTGTGGGCCATATTGTCCCGGAAGCGGCGGTCGGTGGTCCGATTGCTGTGGTGCAGGACGGGGATTTGATTACCATTGACGCCGAGACGAACGAGCTCAAGATGGACGTGTCGGAAGCAGAGATACAATCGCGACTGAAGGGCTGGCAACCGCCCAAGCCGCAGGTTACGCGTGGAGTGCTTGCAAAGTATGCAAGGCTTGTGGGTGATGCATCCAATGGGGCCATGACGGATCTCTTCTGAGAACGCCAAGTAGCTAGAAGACAGTGAATGTTGAAAAATCAAAAATTGCCATGCCATAGAAGAGTGGTTTCATGTAGCCATGGCTGAAGCGTATTGGAGGTTTGAAACGGATAACGAGGCGAAAAGGGGTGAGATCTGTTCACGTGGCTTTGTTGAATCTGCCCATTCCTTTATCGGTGTGACATAAGGATAAAGGAGGAAGGGGTAGAAAAAGAAATATGTCAACAAGAAATCATCAGACGGCGAATCTGAGCACAGAACATTAGCACATGGGAGACGATATGCGCGGTTCTCTCATGCATCCCCAAAGAACGGCGATCCGGTTTTTCTAGACCACGGCTTCTAGCTTCCTACGTAGTGGGTGGGCTACGATATGCTTCCCGCCGTCTAGGCCGTCCATTATCCAATTACTCTACTAGCGGGAGTCATGGTGGTAGGGAGAAGCTGTAGAACCGATTGTACTCCGTAGTAGATACTAGATACGGCGTGTTACTATATCCTTTTGCGTTGTACTCCGTAGATCAAGGTGATCGCCTGAAGACCATAACAACACTTGATATCGGCTGCTACTATTAATGGCCATTCATCATACAAAGCAACGTCAGCCAAAGCCTCACCGCATATTTCCTTTCCTCCTTTCCTCTACTCTTGAACGTACTGCGACACCGGCTACTCCGCACACGGGAGACGAATCAGTAAGGGGCTGTCTATCACTCGGTCGAGTTGTTCTCCAGACAAAATGTGCGCGTGCTTCTTCCTCTCACCTCAATTGACTTTGGAGATGGAGGGCGCTCGAGACCATAGCCAATGGGAATAAATCCATGTGTCCGTGAGGCATCTAACATAGTTCAAGGTCGTACGTAAAACGAGAAAAACTGCTGTGCTGTTGGCGTTGCACCAGGCAGGCAAGAAACAAGGCGGAGGACAAGACTCCTGCCATGGCACTTGACTTTACGAATCTTCATTCATGTACGACAATTGCTCCGTATCGTGCTGTCAGTCTGGCCAGGTTGCAGGATAACTAAGTTAATAAAAAGGAGTGTGTTAAGTTATTGAAAGCAAAAAGCCCGGTGACGCAACCCCGGCTGCTAGTGGCTAGCGCCTGCGGCCCGATGATGCCTGCAGGCTCAGGCCGCACTAAAGAAAAAAATAACGCTCGGGATCCATCACAGCCATCCCTCCTCCCTATACCACTCACTAGTGACCTCCGACAGCCAGCAATACCTGCACCAGCCTCCATTTTCCTCCGCCATTGGTTGCCCCCCCTCCCCATCGTAGCGTTTGGCCCAGCATTGACGTTCTTCATTCAATGATCCGGTCACTTACCTGCTGCTGCGGAGGATGCGCTGGTCTCACTCACTCCCACTCGCTCACTCACCGTCGCACTGGCTTGGGCGGCGCCTAGAATCGGTACTCACTATTCACTGTCCACCATTCACCGGCACCGACCGATCGACCACGGTTGTATCACGGCGCCCTCTTCTCTTGTGGTGTCTGATATCCGGTCGTCAGCAATAGGCGGTGCTGGTCCCCACTTCCCTCTTTGAAGAAAAAAAAAGAAAAGAAGAAGAAGAAGGAAAGGGAACAAAAAGAAAGGAAAGCTCAGGTCTCCTCCACGAATTACGTTCGCCGACTGCGAAACGGTCTCCCAGATCACCACCTTACCGGGCGCGCCGGCGCAAAACGAACAACTAGCACTATCAGGCTTCGGCAATTTGGCAGGTCCATTTCTGATCCTAGGCTGGCCCTTCCGAAGGCATCATTCCACATAGTCCATACTAGTGTATCAGCTAGAAGGCTTGACTCCGAGTCCAGAAACCTGGATGCTGGGAATCCTGGAGAGACGACTCAAACAGTTTCCGCGCGCCACAGAGGGGAAGACCCGCTGATCCATCGGCCCTCCGCTTTCCCAAAAGAGCAGCGCTCTTTGATTCATCAGACACATCTACGTACTTTCGTTTGACGCTTTCCTCGCTTCGGGTTCGCCTCATCCCTCTCGGGGCGGCTGTGACTGCCGGGACCATGTTCGATATTAAACACCTCTCCTCGTCGTTCTTTTCTTCAATTTCTCCTCGACTCCTTGCGACATACCCGGACGAGCAGACTGACGTGTACAAACAATTGATTTATCTATGGACTTATGATCATAATGACCGCACTCATGTACGAATAAGCTTGTCTAGTTTGTTGTTTTGGACAACTTTTGTTGCTGCAATGGCCGGATGCGGGCTATTGTCAGGTCACCTGTTTCGACGACGCGATAGGAACAGTCGGCCGTTCGTGAGGAAACGACATCATCGGAGACATACCGCCCAGATGACAACAACATCGTCGGAAGATGATAGCGATGAGTGCCCTGTGCCCTCCGGAAAAGCAAAAACGGCATCGTCTGAAAATAGCGATGAGTCCTCAACGCCATCCCGGAAAGCATATGTGGCTGAAGACCAAGGATCCATCACAGGGTACCGACGTTTCTCGCCTGATGGGGCATCAATTGCGGACCCAGGCCTTCTAAAAAAACACTGCTCCCATCTTTCATATACCACATCCGTGGCCACATATCCAGCCATCAGGACATTTTTCAGCCCGCATCCTCACATGGACAAGCTTCCTTCCAAGCCCACGCCGATTCCCATGCTCGTATTTGTTCACGGTCTAGGCGGTAGTCTCGCCCAATTCCATCCTCTGTTAACAAGCTTGTCAAATGTTGGTCCCTGCTTCGGCATTGATCTCCCCGGCTGTGGTTTATCCACATTCGCGCCCAAGGACTGGGAGGCCTACTCCCTCGAAGCCTTAGCAGAGTTGGTTGCGGTTGCAATAGAGGAACACCGGGACAAAGCAGCAAATCAAGGCGTTGTATTGATTTCCCACAGCCTTGGCTGCTCTTTGTCTGCTCTGTTAGCATCATCGAAGTCTACAGTGGCAAGAGAGTTGCAGCCGTTCATCCAGGGGGTTATTGCCATCTGTCCCAAAGCAGAGCCGGGAACAGCAGAGCAAACCGCCCTTACTCGAAAACTTCTTTGGATACCTACGCCTATATTCGATCTGTGGCGTCTTTGGGATCGCCGAGGAGGAGCTCAGAGCGCAAGTGTCTCGCGTTTCGTGGGTGACCATGCCCACCCGGATACTAGACGACTTCAGCTACGCTTCAATTCGCAAAGTCGAAGTGCTGTTTTCAGACGAATGGCCTGGGGGACCCTTCCCACCTACAATAGCCATGGGGAGCCAATCAGTGGAATGCCCGGTCAAGCAGTGTGGGCGAATGTCAAGGTACCTCTTTTACTGGTCGCGGGCGATTCAGATGTAGTCACCAAGGCAAGTGAAGTCGCGAAAATCGTTAGCTTCATTAACGGTTCCGATCAAGATCCAACAATCAGTACTGGCTCTGCAATCATTCCTGATGCAACTAAAGTGGAGGACTCCCAAAGCCTATCATCTACTGATGGACGCGCCAACGAAGAGATATACGGCCTGGACGTTCCAGAGAAGCAACCACTAGACGATCAACCCTCGAAAGGAAGGATTGTCAAAACTAGAATCCTGCCTGCACCAGCGTCCCACGCCCTTCTCTATGATCGTGCAACCTATAGAACACTGGCTGGTTTGATTCAAGACTTTCTTCACAAGTATGTTGACCACCGTCTGAGCCTTGGCTGGCAATTGCAACATCTGAACACTTCGGGCAAGTGGGATGTCAAGAACCTCGCCAAGTGGCAGAAGGTTGCCCCAACTTCGGCTCCAATAGCCCACACATTCATGGCCATGAAGATGCTCCGTGGTGTGGACGAGTTCCACAATCCAGTCCGTTTTTCGAAAGAATGGAAGGACAAAATCCATGCTGTGATTGACATCAGCCATGAGAACCCAGTTTATGATCCCCACGAGCTAGAACAGGGCGGCATTCTCTACCACAAACACCCAACTGTCTCCAAGATCCCTCCCACTCCGGACGAAACTAGGGACTTCATCGGACTGGTTGACCAGCTGGAGAAGGAGATCACCGATATATCAGGCAAAGAAGTTGGCGACCCAATTCGCCCTTTGGTAGGAGTACATTGCCACTACGGCTTCAACAGGACAGGATTTCTTATAGTCAGCTATCTCATCGAGAGGAAAGGCTACAGTGTCCAGGGTGCAATCGATGAATTCCAACAGTGCCGGCCGCCAGGTATCCGACACGACCATTTCATAGATACCTTGTTTGTCCGATATTGTGTTGGGCTTAAGCGAAGCACCACCTTGGACTGATGCTTGCATTGTATTTTCTTTTCGACTTTCTCTATTCTTACGTTTGGTTTTGTCTAGCAATGGCGTACATGGTGGGATATAGATGAGACATGGTTTTGGCGTGGGCATAGATGCGGAGGAGCCAGAACGGGTCATAGGGCTTGGCGGGCTTGGATTTCATACATGAGAATCGTTGTACAAGAGGCATACTGTATAGTTCATTAATTATATTCTTACATCTGAACTGTACCGCAGGGAACTGAGTATAGGGCATCTTACTACGTAGCGAAACGCTCTATTAACCATTGTATTTACTGACGTAAACATGCCAAGCCTTGAGTCACGTGTCTCATGCCTGATAATCAAGGCAGAACTAGCCGTGCGATATGCCTAACTGGAAAAGGACAAGCGAAACCCGCTCCCGCACAAAGTTGCTGAGGTAATCCCACAAATCTCGAGATCGCCTAAACTTCACGGAGGCTTGATTCACCTGGACGCCGACGACTTTTTACGACGACGACGACGACAAACCTCTCGCTCCCCCTCCCTTTTTCTTCGACGACACAAAGAACGAAGAATAAAAGTCGCAATCATGGGTGGTGTCACAGTCCGGGACGTCGATGTAAGAAGAAAGCCTTCATTTGTCTTCAATGCTTTTCACTTGTGCTGTTCTTGCGCCTGCGTGTCTCGCTTTCTGTTTCCGGCCGCGATTCTCAAGGAAATTTCTACATGGTTCTTCGTCTGCCTGCTGCTCTCGCCTCTTGTCTATGTCCTCCGTGTCCTAAAATGGCGAAAAAAAAAACCAAGGAAGTCGACGCATAAGATACTCGGGTTGGAGAATGGAAGTGCGTTGGAGAGCACAATTCTAAGGGCGATTCTAAGACATGTCATACCTTTACTTCTGGAAATGGCAGGACTACAGACAAGAGGAAGAGAAATGCGGCTCGAAGACCTGATATGATGTTTTCATGAAAATTCTGAAGATTGGAGGACTAACCTTGAATTCATGCGTTAGGCCCAAAAGTTCATCGGGGCTTACTCAGCCTTCTTGAAGCGTCAAGGAAAGCTTCAAATTCCTGGTAAGACAGCCTTGGCCCCAATATATGCAATTTGAGGGTCTTTACTAACTAAATAATAGGATGGGTCGACACTGTCAAGACCTCCCCCTCTAACGAGCTCCCTCCTCAAGACGCCGACTGGTATGGCAATCATGCGCCCCGTACGCCCAAAATATCATTTTCATTAACAAGTTCTCAACAGGTTCTACGTTCGCGCTGCCGCCGTCGCTCGTCACATCTACCTCCGCAAGACTGTCGGTGTCGGCCGTCTTCGCAAGGCCCACGGATCGACCCGAAACCGTGGCTCCCGCCCATCCCACCACGTTGATGCCTCCGGCCAGGTTGACCGCCGGGTTCTCCAGGCCCTTGAGAAGATTGGTGTTCTTGAGATTGACGAGGAGAAGGGTGGCCGACGCATCACCCAGAGCGGCCAGCGTGATTTGGACCGTATTGCCAAGACCACCGTTGACGAGGAGGAGGAGGAAGATGATGAGTAAATTATTTACATCCCATGTGTGAATGAATACTTGGTTTCTCGCATTTTCTTTTCCAAATTCCCGGAGTTTTAACGTTCCATGTGACATTTTTTCTTCCCCTCGACCAAAATTCCCGCCAATTATCCTTCCTAAAAAAATTCCTCTTTCTTATTTCGACCATGGCACAAAGGATCATTGTACAAGAGAGGGATTTATTTTCATTTCCTTTCTTTTCCGTTACAATTGGTCCAAAGATGGGGTTGGACGACAATATAGATATGCTGCTGCTACATGACTGCGTTTGGAGAGCGATTGCACGATTTCTTCGACGACCGTGGGCAGCCTCAATACGGTGTGCAGGATGTCCAATGGGCTACAAACGATCCATGATAACGCTATGAAATCCGATGAATTCTTGAATGTGATGCGAGAGTCATTGGGGATCTGATTGGACATGGTGGTTATGCCGGTCACAAAACAGAAGCGCAATTAATAAATTCTAAATGTTCAAAAAAAGTTGTATCACTCCATCGTTCTCGCTCTTGACTGTCTCAGCCAGGTATATAAAAAGCCCACACGTAGAACGGGGAAATCCATAAAAAGTTCCAGAAACATGTACTTTCGTTTTTCAGACCTTTCACCGCCTTCGTTTCTGCCATATCTTCCATAAGGACAAACGTTTGTTTACAAATAACCTGTTTTGTTCTTAATAGCGAAGGGGACACATAGGACATGTGGTTTCTCATGTACCCTTCCTCGCCAATTAGTATTAGAAACTTATATATTCATCCATGAATCTTCATTTCGAGCCTGTCGTCGCCACTGACGCCGCAAGCGACTCGCCCGCAGCGGAGTACCGCGATGGCTGCCAACGAAAAGCAACCTCAACCCCGACGCATTCTAGAGAAGTCGCGGACGGTTCGTCGAAGATATCAACGCTCGAACAAGCGCTTGGAATTTACTCCGTCTCAAATTCGAAGGATTGAAAGGGAAGAGGAGCGGGAAAAGAAAGCTAAACAGCTTAGAGATAAGGAAAAACGGAAGCTCGTCAACAAGAAAAAGAAAGCCGAAAAGGAAGCCAGGCAGCGTGAAGAGCGCAGACGTCTGGGAGCCTCGGATCACAATGTCTTTAAACCGCCTGCTAGTCAGCCATTGTTGGTGAAATTCTTTGGAGCAGAGGCCAAAAAGTCTAATACACCTGCGCAAGACTCAACAGAGGAAATGTCAGCAGCAGATGCGTCAACAGAAGAAGAACGGCTGGAAGACTCAACCGATGCCATTTCGCAGACATTCAGCGATGCTGATACTGAATTGGGTGATGAATGGCTGGACGATGTCTCTTTGGAGGAACACATAACATGCAAAGAGAACGTTCAAAATGCCCCGGAAACATTTCATTTCAAGACCTCGAATGGACTCGCCGAATCATTTGAAGATGACACTGCTCTGTTGTTACAAACGCTTGATGATAGAGTTCTTCAGACTTTTGACTGCCCCGTCCAGCCGTTACATGCTGTTGAAGTAAAGAGGCAATCCCCCCTTTCTCCTGAAAAGTGTGTCAGCCGAGACATGGATGGTCACAACTCAACAGGAGTTCATTTGAAAATACGTGTTGACGTTGAAGATGAATACGATGATTTACCTCTTTCTACACAGGATGTGAGAGACCTTGATCGTATGATAGGCTTGGGTTGATCTTTTATGCCTCTCCAATTCATGCTCCACACCGGAGAGAAACTATGGCTTTATATGCATTATTTATGTCATCAATGCAAACACGGCTACGAAGAACGTCGTCGGCTTGTCCGCAATGCTGAAATTGGTTAGCACCATGTGCTCTCTTTCATATATAGAAAGAAAATTGGTTATATTAAACACGGTTTTCTAAAGCGCCTCAATGACTTGCTGCTCATTATTCGTTGGTGCAGCTAAGTCGTCGTCATCATCCGAACCAAAATCTTCTTCTGCAATGGGGAATGTCAATAATGCAGCGACACCACCTAACCCATCAAGTCGCTTGCCGCTTTCATGGTCTGAGCTCAGGACACGAACTTCGCCGCCCTCGACCTCGCGAACACGGTCAACCAATGAAACCCAGCGCTTCCTCTCAGCTACGTCTTGCGAACGGAAGAGTCTATTAGAGATTATGAGGATGCCACCACCTCTTCCAACGGCGCCTTGCTCTACTGCAAATTCAACTTCCCGAGGTCCATAGGTCGCTTTATTGGTGTCCTTTCGCAGGTGGTCTAGGAAGTCGTCCATCAACCTGGTCTCTCGGGCATATTTAGTGTCTGATAGTAATGTTCGCACCGAGGGCGACTGCAGGACCTCTGAAAGAGCATGGAGATAACCAGAGGCGGAGTGAACGACGACAATACTTGGCAAAAGTCTTTTTAATGCGGGTATGCTTGTCGATGCCACTGATTGTATATGTTTTTGGAAACCTGCTGCCACAAATCCTGGGGAGGCTAGCAGTATTGGTCGTGCCGAATCACCGTTGTTATCGCTGGAAGTTGCTGTCAAGCTTGTGTTGAAGTCGATCTGGCGCAGTAATGTATCTAGGGTGACTTGAAAGAATTTCGACAACCCCTTTGTCTGCAGTCAGCCAAATTCCGTTACTATAGAGATACCCAATTTGATTCCACTGACCTTGTCATGGTCCCCCCCTCCTGCACGCTTGCGAGGAATTGACATTTCGACTTTCTGCTTCAAAATCGTCCGGAATTGTGTGATAAAACAGATATGTGCAAGCCCTTCCTGCATCACCACTGCAACAGCTTCTGCCCTTCTGTTGCCCCCTGCATCAACTGCATCTTTCAGCATCTCGACAGCTATGCTATCCCAACCAACTCCTTCACCTTCCGCGCCGACTTCTTTCTCCAGTGTAAAATTGCGGTGCAACTCGAGGTCCAGTGTATGATGCTGCCCTATTCGTGTATGTTGTGTCTCGTTCATGATCTGCCCGCTAACATGCAGCTGCGAACTGTTGGGGTCAAAATCGAGCCCCTTCACGCGGATTTGCAGCATTAAGTGTACTCTTTGGGAGACCGTGGTTCCACTATCTTGCGCCGTGGTGACTTTGCGTATCGCACTGGCCCTGAGCAGATCGTTTGGTCGGATGAGATTGTAAGCGTGCCACTATTGAGATTTTAAGTCGTTAGGGGCTTTTCTAGTCTATTGGAACGAGACCGACCATATCTTCTGGCTCTTCGGGACATAAAGTGACAGCACCCGAGCCATTATGCTCAATGCTACTTTTCACGAGCTGCATATCGGGGCTATATGAGGGCCTTGGTTTTCTGGCGGAATGAGGGGTGTAGGATTCGAGGCGAAGCTCTGTTAAGTGACGTCAAAGGCAGGAGGCCGAAAGAGATGACAAGAATAGAACAAGAGTTGAATGAAGTACAAATCTATCTAAATATAAAAACAGCATAGAAACACAAGCTCAAAGTCCAGGAGAGGCGAGGATGCCTGAAAATGAGATCCAACTAATGACGCGGGGGAAACGATTGCTCCGGCCAAAAGAGGTTAGACGGGGGTCCACCGTCCACCAACCAATAACAGCACTGTCTGCGGGAACTCTATTCTAGCACTAGCCAGAAGTACACGCTAAACCGGATCAGGCTCTAAGCGAAGAACACACAATCCATACGTCTCGAACAACTCCTTCGGTTTGCTTCCTGCATTCTGGAAGCCGACAACCACACACGACAACCGCCAACATGCCTACCAGACTCAGCAAGACGCGGAAGCACCGCGGTCACGTTTCCGCCGGTCACGGTCGTATCGGAAAGCACCGCAAGCACCCCGGTGGTCGTGGTATGGCCGGTGGTCAGGTATGAAGCGGAATACTCGAGAATAGTCAATATGGGATAGCTAACGGCTGTGCAGCACCACCACCGAACCAATCTTGACAAATACCACCCTGGTTACTTCGGTAAGGTTGGTATGAGATACTTCCATCTCCAGCGCAACCACTTCTGGAAGCCCGTCGTCAACCTCGACAAGGTAAATTCTCGAGAAAAAAAAACCTCCGACCTGTATCACCGCTAAGGACGGAAAACTTGAAACAACGGTCGCTAACACATTCCTGAAAAGCTCTGGACTCTTGTCCCTGAAGAGACCCGCGAGAAGTACCTGAACGGCAGCGCTCCCTCCGACAAGGCCGTTGTCCTTGATCTCCTTCAATTGGGTTACGCCAAGGTCCTCGGAAAGGGCCGTCTCCCCAACGTCCCTCTCGTCGTCAAGGCCCGCTACGTCAGCAAGGAAGCTGAACGCAAGATCAAGGAGGCTGGTGGTGTCATTGAACTCGTCGCCTAAACAAATCACCAGGCACGATGGACGGTTATGGATTGGAGTGTCGCCGTCAAATGAAATCGAAGAGGGTGGTCAAAATATGGCAGACATTCATCTATTTGGCAGCATAAGATTATCGTCCTCGGAATATGGAGAGACGAACCGCGCCCCCTCTCTTATGTTTAATAATGAACAAAATTCAATCCGGTGCAACAATTAAGAGCATGGTTAGGACAACGTTACTTCTGGCGAATCTGTCTGTATCACTATATGGACACTTCAAAAGTTTTGCAGGTCATAAAGGAAAAATAAAGGATGCTTTATGTCTTGGTTCTTCTACATCTTATCTTGCCATTGTGCTATTACTCCAGTACAGCGTAAATGTTTCTATAAACCCTCTTTGCTCAGGTAAGACCGTGCGACACAAGTAGTGAAATTATATTGTTCCGAGTGAATATAATCCCATCATATCACGTGATGCGTTCCAGGCACCCTTGCTTGATAGGCTCCCGTATTAATTGGCGGGCCATGACGTGGACTCTAACTGTTAAACGTCTTTGAACACCTCGCACCTTCGTGAATACCCTTCCATCGCTCGACCCCAGTTCCAGCTAGCGATATTCATTCATTCTAGGCCTGCAATCTCCGGGGCGGGGGATACGTGTTTACCATCGATCTCCATCGCGTGACGTCCCTTGCTTCGAGCTGATGTCCAATATCGATCTTAACGCGACTATCCAACCTTTACATGGATCGAACTCTATAAGTTACGGTGCTTCGAGACATAATATTCGCGCAGACTCCACGAGGAGAATAACAGAACAAAGATGAATTTGTTTCAAATACTTGGCGATCTCGCACATATTTCGTCGAAATGCATCTTGATATGGGCTATTCATCGAAATAGCAGCTCTGAGGGTAGGAAACACTAAGACATTTGTTCTATGCCTTGAGCCTATAAAGAGAAAAAATGAACTATTGGGCTATTGATTTACTAACTTGCTGTTAACCTAGGCGTGTCACTTCTAACACAGATTCTATATGCGCTGGTCTTCGTAACGAGATATCTCGATCTTTTTCGCGCTTCGCAATGGACATGGGGTCATACTTACCTCGTTTTCTTCAAGCTGTTCTATATCTTCTCGTCCTTTTATATAATCGCGTTGATGACAAAGTTCTATCCGCGAACACGTGAAAGAGAGAAATCATGGAAGCTAGCTACGTGGTGTGTCCTGGGCTCGTTAGTGGGTGCTCCCATCTCGCTGGGGCTTTACTCTGCTGCGGCCAAACAGCACTACCCTTATTACTGGTTTACAGAGGTATGCATATAATGAGTGCTGAAAATGATCTGTCGATGTTATTTGGCTAACTATAATGCTTGCTTTTTCCTCGTTGTACGGTACTGATAGACGATGTGGGCTTTCTCGATTATTCTCGAATCTGTATGCGTTCTGCCACAACTGCTCCTGCTACGCCAGACGACTGTGCCCACAGTGATCGACTCGTACTACTTGATAACTCTTGGCTCGTATCGAGCTATCTACATTCTGAACTGGCTCGTCCGCGGTTTTGGGCCCGAGCATCATTGGGACCCAGTTGCCGATATATTTGGAATTGTGCAGACACTGCTTTACCTCGACTTTGCCTGGGTGTATTATACTCGTCAGCGAGTGAAGCTTCGCCGTGGCGGCATCGTGGACTCTGATGACCTCCGAAAGAGTTGGTTTGTAGGGAAAATACTAAACTCGCGGAGAATTCACAGTCGAGGAGATGAGCAAGAACCCTTGGACCCGGAGGCTGCGGGGGATGATACAGCTCATCCTAGCTGGGGTACTAGAGGAATATCCGTCTCGGCGGATGACACACTCCATGACCATGACCGCCATTCCCCTCAATGATTTTAAATTGGCAGCGTAACACATGCGTGTTAATTTGTTGTGGCAAGTTTAATTTAAGAAACATATAGGGCTTTTAAAACGAATGATACTGCAACTTTTCGTTTTTATCCTCCCAGGACAGTGAACGATTCCAGCACTTCATTATCTTCATTAGCGTATTGTTGCTTTCATGATCATTTGTTGATAGGAGAACTAGTTTGAATTGATTATAATTACCATGCATGCTAGTTGATGAGTTAAAAGGTGTACCCTACTTTTAGATATCTCGAGAGTTACATATATTTCCGCATTAGAAAAACATACGGATTTTATAAACAAAAAATAACATTATAACGATCACCGTTTGCGGCAATTCTATGATTTTGATCGCTACCCCAGTGTGTCTCACAAGAAAGGGCTTACCTAGGTACAAGGTGATGCCTACTAGAGAATAACAGTCACCTGACGAGACATGACCTAAAACACATACAAAACGGCCAGGATGGAAATAGCGGCCAGTGCAACGCAAGTGTATAGTGAGCTCGAAGGATGGATTTCATACTAGCGGGAATATAAGCAGAAAAAGGTTATTCCAATTGAGAAATTATAATGACCGCTTGTAAACCAGTTGATGGAATGACCGAGGCGGTCAATACAAGCCACATGCAGCAAGACACAATCAATTTGTCTGTTTAAAATAGGTAGACGATTCTGAGTTTCTGGGTTGATTGCAAGTACCAGTGACCCTCGACTGCGTCAACGCCATCCTTGAAAACTAAATCAGGGATCGGCATCACAGTATTTGCGATTTCTATTTATATCAACATAGCGGTGCAGAAACTACTTGGAAGGAGTGTAGAAATACATGAAAAATAAAAGTATCCTGCCATGTCAAAGACGCGTCGTCCTCTTCAGCTTTGAGGTGAACATGCAATTGAGAATATTACAATTTTAAGGTTCCTGGGATTGTTTAAACTCGACTTTGCCACCTGCATCTAGAGTGTTATTTTTATAACTCTCCAGGATATAATATGCTGATTTGCAAAATCTGAAACGACCATCTCTGTCGTCTGGGGTCTGTCATGCTCAATCTGCACATGGATCTGTCCTCGGCCGTTCTGACTCTACTAGCCAGCCATCTCGGTTCGCAAGGCTTGAATCTATGGAGCCCCACCAATGTACACAGAGACAGACAGCGCAGATTTGCCTCTTCGCTGAGCCAACAGATGTAACCTCTGGCCTGAAGGACAGACTAGCCTACAAGTCATAATACCGATAGTTGTACACCACACGTGGCTAGTCAAGGTCGATTGAGTAGAGTCTAGTGACTTATTTAGCATGCAGGCTGCAGCAGCAAGTCGATGAGAAAATAGATGAAACGAAACTGCTGAGGTCATTGGCTACAGGGATGGCACGCCAGCAAGCCTGCAACTGCGCGTCCTTTTCGCCCTTTAGCTTAAGAGGCCCCGCGAAAACCACTAGATTGCGCGGACAGCAAGACATAAAGGCCCATTGGACGATTTTTCCAGTATACGTTACGCTATGTAGACTAATTCGCTAAGTTATTAACTGATATCGTCATCGAGCGTATCAAAAATTAGGCATATGTTGGTAAATCACGAGCATAGGCCATGTTTATTGATTTAATTTATGCAGTAACTACGTAGTACATAGTACACAATAATCATAGAACATGCCCACTGTGCAGGTTTGGTTACAGCCGAATACGTGAACTCCAGGCTTAATAAGCCTTAAGCTTCTTTGAGAAACTCCCTCTCTACGGAGAACGCCGGATGGTGTACGTGAGTTACCATCAAGGCTAACGCAGTCGCTTGCAGTTGTCTGTACTTACGCGATGTCTCTTTTCTTCTGTTCTTGCTGATTTCGATGCAAAATGCGCATATTAAGCCTGTATGAGAATGAAGAACTCCAAATACCATCGTCGCCTAATGTACTTCCTGATCGACATGGGCAATTGAAGTTTAATTCAGCAAATATGTATAAATAGCAGCACCCCGTATGATACTAGAACGCCATCATGAGTTCCTACAACTCGTACGTAACATAAGTCGTTCTTGCTTGCAACGTGAGTTCTTCCACATCGGGTATTCCGCACGTTTCTTCTAGAATTTGTCATTTGGGATTTGAGTTTAAGGGTTCAGGCTAGTGCCTTATTCGTTATTTCCTAAATAGGAAATAAGAGAGCCTGAACGGTAATACGGTAAGTTACGCGGTAACGACGTCGGTAGCCCGGCTTTACCGTACGGTATTATTGATGTCTGTAATCGCTTATGACTCTTCCTCGTTTAGCCTTGCAACGACATTCAGAGAGAACTACGAACTGAAACATACAGGATATGTGTATTTCGTGCCTTTCACTTCAGTTGCATACCTGGGCGGTATTCAAGTGTTATCCCACGCACGAGGGATCTCGGAGTTGTGCGGACTCGAGTCAGATGCAGAGGGCCAGTTTGGGCTCTGTGAGGCTCCACTAGGAGTGCTACGTGCGAGTGCTTACTACGGAGGTACCTCCGCTTACTCCGTGCGGTAAGGTTTATTTCTTCACTTTTAAGTTTACGCGTAAATGTCCTAAAGTAGCATAGATACAACTAATACTAATAATATACTAGGTCACCCGGCTGACATCCCGCGGCGGCCTTAATTCGGTGCGATTGGTATAATTTTCCCGCTTTTCCCGACGAAGAACGTGCTATCTCGAGTATACTTAGAGTAGTTCTCCGCCCGAGTTTTAAAAATAGAATCGTATTCCTGTTTTTACCCTAGTACCGCTGAGTCGTGTGTAGTTACGTAGTGATTGGTACTCCAGCGCTGCTGAGTATCCGTGTACTTAAGGTCTCAAACGCAGGATCAACAAGACACAGACCCCGTAAATGTTAAAAATTAGCCAGTATTAGCTAGTGCTGAACTGGCAATGGTTATGCTCGCCTTTTATGCCAGATACAGAGATTGGTACGCTGTTCCATGGGATGTTCTTACAGCCGAACGGCGAGCTCGCTCTTACAGCCGAAAGTGAGTTGATGACGGAGCGTATTGTGTGAGGTACGTGGGGCGAACGGTAATTACGAATACGCGGGCATACCACAGATCCATGATATCAGATACGTGCTGGCTTGACCATGTGAATGGTACGTAGATGGGCAGGAGGTCGCTAGGGGAAAGGTCCGATTCAATACGCGGAGAGACCGGGCTAATCATCAGCTTAACCACAGAGGATTGCGCGCTGGTTCACTGTTCCTGCAAACCCAAGAAACACGAAAATACAAAGGAAGGCAGGCAAAAGGTAGAAAGATACCTTACCTCCGTCCTCCGTGTCCCCAGCGGATCATCTCTCCAGTGGGGGTCTTCTTCAGCCCTCACGCAAGCGTCGGACTCTCAAGAGATGCTTGGCCCATGCTGCTGCCTCTGCGGTGGGCCACCAGTATGCTGTACCGAGAGAAACTCAGTAAATTAAATTCCCATACACGCCACACAATGCCATCATCCTTGTTTAATTCCAAGCTTTTAGGCTGTAACAGGCAAACCGTACAGAGATTGGGGGCTAGGCCCCGTCGACTAAGAGCATACAAGTGGATCGCGAAATGCGTTTCCAAGCGTTTTACACCTTGGATGATTCGGGTCTAAAGTCTCAGCGCTTAAATATAGTCTATCAACCGCTAAATTAGTAGTATTAGAAACCTAGCTACACTGTTTGTTCGCAGCCAGTTAGGTTTAAACTATAAACCAGTCCAGAGTTTAAAAAGACATACATAACTACCGGAGGAACCGCCATCCTGGGTAGATCAATCCTAAATCTACTTATAGCTTTTTGCGACCATCCTCCTGCGGAGCTATTCAAGGTCTTTGGATAAAAATCATTTTCAAACGAAAATAACATCCCCGTCTTAAAGATCCCACCATACCTCTCTCTTTGTTTGCGAACCCCCATTGTATGAATAGCCTATCGAGAGGCTAATTTACGCGCGCGCGTGCAACTGCACTATCCCGGCCGCCATCAACCGTTCCGTTAATTCAGCCTGCCAGTACAACCACAACGAAGGTCCGGAAAAAAAGTCCTGGATGCGAAACATTCTTGCGAAGAAACCGAAGTTCAGTCCCTTGTGTTGAAATAAAATAAAGGGCTGAGAACCGTCGGTAGGTAACCACCTTAGGCGAACTACCTAGCAGATATTAACAATGACTTTAGGCATACGCTTGTAAAAATATCCTGTCCTTATCGTCTTCTCTATTCCAATCCGCGGCCAGTCCTTTTTCTTCACCTGGGCGAGTGAAACTCTGCTCTTCGTCTTCTGAGTAATTTTGGTAGCGTCATGTTGCTACCGCCCCCTGCGTATCCTACCGCATTTGAAATCATGTCTGGTTCCCCAGAAAACTCAGGACATTTGGGACATGTGGCAGATTACATGGACCCCGTGGATCCTCGTTGGTCCAACGTCCAATCAGTATGTTCTAAGCATCTTGAAATTTGCCAAAACTAAGATATTCGAATGATTATACTAAGCCGTATCTCTCGCAGCCTCCATACGTTGGTGTATCTCACTCCTACACACCTGCGCAGCATGGGTCAGCTGCGCTGTCACCTATTAGTTTAGCCGATAATGCGTACTTACAAGCTCGGCCCAGCCCAGTCTTGAGCCATCATTCTTCTCAAGATTTCCCATACCTTGACGAGACTGCAGTGCCAAGTGGACTAGGCATCAGCAGCGCATATCAGGAGTTTGCTCCTGCTCCAACATCATCTCCGAATTTGTTCTACCAGCAACACCACCCTTCTTCCATGGAATTGTATGGCTACGGACCCGGCGGCCACCACCATGCGCCTTATCCAACAAAACGACCCAGTTTTAAACGCCCAAGACGAAACACAAACTCAGAAGGGACACCACCACAGCGCAGCTCGCCAGTGAGAATACTACCACATCCAGAAGGCCTACACCGACTTGAACAGGAACGGCGACACGGAGGGCAAGCACTAGACCTGAACCAACCCGAACCTCAGAAGTCACGATCATCTGGAAGAGGCCGCCGGGACCCTCAAGCCGAAGAAGAAGATTTATTTGTTGAGAACCTTCGAGCACAGAATTTATCATGGAAGATTGTCGCGGAGATGTTCCGGGAACGGTTCGGCAAGAATACTAGCGAGGCTCGACTTCAGATGCGCATGTTGCGCCGGCGAAAGAGCGCAGCGGCATGGGCAGAGGCAGATGTGAGTATGTGTATTCCATAATCCTACAGATCTAGTCCTTTGATCGTTAGTATCTGACTTTTTTTTCCTTCTCCTGATCCAGATTCCGCTTCTTCACGAGGCTTTTAATTATTGGCAAACAGAAAAATACAACATAATCGCAGCAAAGGTAACGCCCTCGCTTGTTAAAGAGTTCCATTTCTATATTGATGCTAATGCAGATTTGATGTAGCTGCAAGAACTAGGCGCGACGCAACATTACACTGAAGAACAGATCAAGGCGCAATTAAAGCTGCCAGCGGACAGCCGGTCCGATGACGAAGGTGCAACAACGCCTCAGCAAACGGAAGAATCTATTGAGACTACTTCACCGAGAAAGAGAAAGAGAACATTGAATGATGATGAGGAAAGAGCATTGCATACATAAATACACCTTCTTTCGACATTCTATTGCGAGATTCGCTCCCTGTGATTGGACAATGCATCCTACTGGCGCATTTACGGGGAAACCTTCCTTCATTTCTGGAAGACATTATTTCTGTGTACATATTATTATCATTTTGACATGACTTGCAACTCCTACGTGCCTACTGAGGCCACCTAACTAGTCGTGCCATCGAGTTTCCCCCCAAATAAGGTTGTTAGTACGAGGGCCTTGAGTCACCTGGACGTTAACGGCTGGAAGCGCTGGTGCAGATCAGGCGTCATGGAGGAATAGGCGATTTGATTGCCACGCCCCCGAACAAGAAAGAGGGACCGGGTTGTTGGTTGTTGGTTCGCGAGGCAGGGGGCCAAGCATAATAAATGCCATCCATTATCAGCTACTATCCTCTATAAAGCATGTTGCACGCTCGCTCAGTCCACCCCGGAGTAATCTATTCGAGAGATATGGGCAGCACGCCACAGCAGCAATTTCAATAGACTCCGGCGTATCAAGTGGCAGAAAGGTTGCAGGCAAGTCTCGAGCAATGACCGGATAAGGCGTAGCTGCGTAGTTAGTTGCTGCAGTGCAGCTGCACATGCAAGACGAGGATGCATCTCCTTTGACGGAGTAATCCGACGGCGTCCTACTAGCCAGTACCGACTAAATGACTATGTATAGAACACACCTAGAATTGTTCTAGAGCTTGGCTAGCCTCTTCTGGCAGGCCGCTCTAAGCCGCTAGGGACGTCTATAGCAGCTGCTTGGGGACAGTAACGTATCATGTGCTGATGGAATGAAACAGTGCACATTATTTCCCATTCTATTATTACGTACGCACTGTCCAAATAACCTTACTTAGAGTTGTTGGGGGGCTCGGCCCGCAAAGATAGAAGCCGATCTGCTATTGGAAATTTGAAAGAATATGAGACAAAGCTGAAAATTACACTGTATCCATAGTCTGTCTTCTTGGTTGCGGCGTAATTGTAAAAGTTGTGTATCCAGCCCTGAAGCGATGAAAGAGAGCATTTTCCAGGCGCACTATCACCATTGCTGCCTCTCTCACCAACTACCCAGTCTTGCCGACTGCGTAGCCTATAAACCGTGCCGATCTTTAGAAAAGCTTGGTCTAATTAGGTACTTGAGTAGTCAGCTGCAGCATGCGGGAGGGATCACGGATGCTACGTGTACTACTTTTGGAATGATGCTACCTTTAGAGTTTCAAGTATGTAGTTTTGTGTGATGATCTTGCTCGATAGTTATTGCGCTGATTGCTTTTTCTCACGGCACGACTACTCATAGCGTGTGATTGGCTGTCTTGTATATCAGCATACCTGGGTACAGCTATGAACTTTCCAGTGGCAATTCTATTTGTCTACTACTCCATATATTTGATACGGAGTACTTCGGGCAGTGGTAGAATAGAACCGCCACGTAATTTTGATACCGGCATCCGTTACCGAGCCAATACGGAATTGCATACAAATAATGCCATGGTCGAGTACAACTAAGAGCCGGTAAGTGGGCGTGCTGTGACCATTCAGGACCCTACTCAAAAGGACTAGTGATAACTTTAAGTCTTATATGAGGACATGAATGATTGAACGGAGAAATTACTGCCCCAGCAATCGAACTGTTGCGTGCCCAGCGCAGAGCACAAGATCAATACGTACTTGCAAAGGTACTACTAGTATGTACATGTACATGCTATGATCGTCGTGGATTTTGGATTTAGTGATCGCCCCATATGAAACAATCAGCAGCGCATCTCAGCCATTTAATAAGCGTGAAAGGCTTCGACCAGGATACTCGATGCAGTTAGCAGCGCCATAGTCGACGACTCGAGTCAGATAATGCCCACAGGCACCAGGCTTCTGCATGCTAATGCACGGTGCTGACAACCTAGCGCGCCCCATCTACTTGTCTATTTAAGTAACTGGGACCGAGCCGGAAGCCGTTTTGCCGCGTAGTCCGTAGGTACCTGCACCTGCTGGTGGCAGTGCTGGCGCACAATCTTAATTAATATGGCCACGCACTAGTTATAATTACTACGTAGTACTGTTACAGTTATTGAGTCGTCGCCGCCTAGGTTGAATACGTACTTATTGAATTATTTACTAAAGAGAAAAAAAAAGGCAAGGAAATCAACAAACCTTCGGTATTGCTAGACAGATCTGGTACTGGCACAGAAATGCCTGCGAATATTGCTAATTCAGCGAACTATTGAACTAGGTTATTCCCCTAGTGCTCTAGGCATGTGATTATGAGATGGATGACGCGCTTGTTACAAAGAGAGGTGAAGTGCTAGAATCATACAAGCAACTTTTCCTTGAATTTAATTTGCTCTCGACTTGAGGTGGCGAGCTGGGGTTATCCCTGGTGTGGAGTACTCCGTATTGGAGTAACTTACCGGGGGATTTCCGAGCATGGAGCTCTCTAACCAGGACAATACGGCCATCCATGGAAGAGCACAATACCCAGGAAAAAGTGAAAGCTGCTTGATACTCCGAACCACAATCTGTATCTGTCATAGCGTGGAGGACGCGAGTTCCTACGCAGTACACAAGAACTAAAAACGCACAGTCGAGTAACCGACTCTGTATCAGGGCTCTTCCGAAATTGCCAAAATTGCCATAAAGTCGTAATTAGGTCTGTACGTTTCTTACTTCTTATTCCACGGAAACATTGCGGAGACGGAACAATGGTATTTCACCCGAACCCGAGCTTTTACTCGCAAAATCCTATTCATCCTGGTCAGATAAAGCTATTAAAGTTCTGATGGAAACCAGGTACAGTACGTAGTACGTACGGCCTAGGCAGGAAATAGCAATACTCCACACAGCTGCTATAGGCTGTTGAATTATCTATGCATCCTGTCACCTGGGACTTGGTTGAGACGTGGTTGACTAGGTTCTCCCACGCCACTGGGACGTTGGTTCGTCTCCACAAATCTGAGAAATATTGGCTCGTGCCAGGCTGTGAAAAAGGCAAACGACGATTGGTCGATTTAACCCTCAGCATCTCCCTCTTGTCTAATCCATTAGAATATGGAACTCTCGGTCAGCTCTCTGTACAAGAAGAAATCGAGCGTTTGGAAACACGTCGAAAGCTATCCTAGCTTAGCTAGATCCCCGGGCATGTCCGAGCAGTCAATTAATTTGCAGTGCCTCCTATCCGTTGTTCGTACATGAATACAGAATGTTATACAGTTTATCCCCGAAGGGCTAGCATGCTTCAAGTTTAGCCACCAGCTATCTCCGACTTAGATGTCTAACTAGAAACGGTAGATGACACCAGGAAGGTCATTCGCGGATTGTCCCATGCGCGCCCACGGTCTTTTCGATGCCGTGGCCCGTCGGTGGAACCGAAAATTCTGCTTGGCGGAACTCCGCATGCTACGTGAGAGCCCAAAAAAGAATCCACCTTGGAAGTTGACAGATACTGACTGCAGTCTGCCTACCAAGCAGCCGGGTCTGCACCTTGAGATATACGCTGCATGGGCCAAGATATGTACGCATCCGTACACTGTGCATAGTACAGCGGGAATGCTCCCGGGGGCATGACAAATAAAAGAAGCTGCCGCCACATGCTTGCCCCGATCTACTACGTATGTGAGTCTTTTTGTGCTCATTCGGTGGAGTTGTGACTCGGCTTGGCATTTCTTTTATTAATTTCGGGCCAGTCGCTTAGTTAACTAATTAACTAAGTTAAGTTACCACGAAGTCAGTGAATTTAATTTGTCATTGTGGGGGACTGACTACCTGAGGGTTCATTCTAGTCGTTTTGTCTTGGCTGGCCCGCTGAGCGTAACATATGTAACATATACCCGTATCAATACATACCGTAATAATACTCGTACTGTCTAAACGACCGTTTATTTTCGTTCTTTCCAAACGATCGTTTATGCGTTTTTCCAACCGTTCGTACATGCGTACTGCCTGAAACGCACCCTACTCGAATCATCCTACTGCTTTGCGATTCAGAAGATGGACCATGCAGCGAGCTAGCTCGAGCATCACATCACGTCACTGCCAGTTCCTACACCAGATCACCAGCTAGTTTCTTACGTACGTAGCTGTCGTTTTAAGCTATGCTGCTGATATGGAGCAACCAACAGCAGCCCTGTCAGGCCGTACAGCTCGGCCAAATTCTCGCGTGATAGATCCTCAAACGGCAACTTAAAATCTTATCTTGTCTTGGCCGCAGATGACTATTTAGAGCTAGTGTCCAAGTACGTAATGGCAATTGCTCGAACAATAACGAATTCTGCCTCACCTTCAGCTGCCTTACGATCGCCTAGACAGCGGAAGGCTGAAATCCTAGCTCTTATGGGCTGGGGCTGCGTCATTGGAACACTAGCAAATACCTACGTAGTTGGAAATATAAGACTAACTTGGTCAATAACTATTCTTCGATCGAGGGAATACTGCAAAGTATTGCTGACCATATGTATGCAATGCATGGCACACAGAGTTGATGTACTCGATCATCATTGCATTAAATCCTTAGTCCTCTAATTTCCATCTGAATCTCATAAGAAACGCGAAATGTTTTGGATATGAGCTTACAGAGCAATCCCACGTGCAGGTCACTCGTTGACACTGTAACTACATAGATCGTCCGTGCGATGTCTATCTAGATCCTGATGTGATGATATGGTTTGACACAGCCATGAAATTTCCTGTTATACAGACGACGGTGCAGTGTCCCAATTTGTCTTCGCAAGAAAAATGCAAGCCTATTATCTAGCTTTCTATGAATAATCTAAGAAGTTTAGGCCGTGGTTCACCAGAAAACCTCCAAGTCGTAACGATTGCTCGTAATGGACTCCAGCTTGTATTCCTGTGTCAAATATTGAATCAAGTAAAGTGCAGATGATATCGAGAAAAAGCAACTTAAAGAAAAAAGATATTGACACCAGTACATACTCCCGTGACCTCGATTATCAAGAACACTCCCCTGTCCACCGAGTCTTGCGTAGAGCTAGCTGCGAAGTCACTACTGCCTCCCATGAAAACAAACGAAAGGAAATATATGAAAGAAAGAAGGCCAGGGAAAGGAAAGAATTCCAGTCTATTGACTTGAAGGTCTCACTTCTTTTTCCACAGTCAACAAAGCAGAGACAGAACACCGTGCCGCCAAATTGCGGCGGGTGCTTTCAAGCTCGGTGGATGTCGCGCCACCAGCACATTCAGTTTTGGACTCGTTAACGGCACAAAACCCTCTGTTAACTGATGTCATTGCAGGTGCACCACACTCATACCTCTGCGGTTCTGGAGACGCCTCTGGGCTTGCATTTGGCGGCGTCAGAGGTAAAGTATTCGCACGGCCAAGCAGGCCTTGCGAAAGACTACGTATGACTGCCCCCTCGACTGCCTTTGCAGAAGCCTCTCGCGTATCATGAGAGTATTCAGCGGCAATTTTGGCCCAGAACTGTTCAGCATGGGTCTCGTATATGACAAGAAGACGAGTATGATTGAAAGGGCTTTCTTCCTCTCGTTGAGGGTGATATGTGGAGTTTGCGCAAAAATTATCAGATCTAGCGTGTTCTGTTGAGGGCGAAGGCTCCAGTGTGAGGGGTATATGAGTCGCCTCTGGTTTTGGCAGGATGGGGACATGTGCACGAGGAGCCTGCCTTGTAGGGCTGCTTGAAGATGCCTTTGGTCGCGAGCTAGGCTCAGGACTGGAGGAAGGGGAAATGACTGGGGATAGTTGAGTATGAAATGTCTTGTCTGAGGCCTCAGGAATCGAATGGAATGATCCCGTAGATGAGACAGAGTCACTACGCCGCCGGCTGTTATTGCCATATGACATTTGGTGGTAGTGTAGACGGCAGGCTAATTCAGTCTTTTTTAAGTGCGCCGCGATATGTTTGTATGGCATTTTGTGCATCCGAGTTCGTAGTAGATAGGATTCCTGTTCGAATTTGTTGGTAAAAGATATCAACATGTAATTTTCTTTGGACTAATTCGTTACCTCTTCTTCCGTCCAGGCTCTACCTCCTCCAGTCGAGGAGATTCGACGGTGGTGCTTGCGAACACGATATTCTGATTGCTCCATGATGCGTGATGACCTCTTTAGTAGATGTACCAAGATACCGAGGGACGATCTATTGACGATGCAAAGACAAAGGCAGTGTGAAGTATTAAATAACGGCTTCGGTCGAGAACAAAACCAAACGACGATAAAATATCAATTAAAAAAAGTAATGCGGGGTCGTCAAGGCTCCTGGCAATAGACGATAAAAATGAGATAAGAATCAAAGGCCCAACCAGTGGGCTTTGCTGAAGAGAAGAGAGGAGAAGTATGGACCAGCCAGTCGCTTGATTGCTTGATTGAGTGATAAATAAACACACTGGGGAATATCCCGCCTTTATGTCTTTCTCGGAGCCAGTCAATATAAGAGAGTTTGGCGATAAAACTCGAAAACCTCCGTGTTCCTGAAGGCTGACACACTTGTAGCGCTCGTACCGGAGATGCGACAGTTTAGTCAAGGCTTATGTTTGAGTGGGAAACGTTTAAAGTATCTAGCGCAGAGACTGTTTGATATTGCTGTGTTTCCGAAATATGACATATAATCTATGAGGCATATTAGCATAAATCACATATATATTAGAAATAAAGGCAAAAAACGCCAAAACAGGGACGCCTTTACGAGGGAGGTTAGATGGCTCATAGGCCGTTTGAGGCCCCTGTCTGAAAAGGACTCAATGCGAGATAAGCTACTCACAGCTAGGACAGCTGCAACCAGTCGACCGTCGGTGCATTATGACTTCAGAGGCGCAACACTGACAAGTGACAGCTGTGGGTATGGCGGTATGGGAAAACGAGGTTCTGCTGCACAGCGCTGATAGCTCCAGCGCAGGCAGTTTCAACGTTGATTCCTGTGACTTGCCATGTTTTGGCGGTGAAGTAAGCTAATGTAAGGGACGGTGTCTACCCGCTGCTGGACGAGGTGCCCCGCGTGCCTCCATGAGGAGAATGGGATGAGTCGGTGGGAGAAACAGAACAAAGACAGAGCAATAGCGCTGGCATGAAACTATTCGGTTATGCCTGACCGCAGAAGGTGCGACGCGGCGTTGTTCTGCCTTCCTCTTTCGGCCGCCGGGGCGCCATTGGCCAATCACAGCGAGCCGTTCTGAAGGCTGCTCGGGCCAACCGACTAGCCGCTATGGGCCTAGCGCAGTCAGGTGAAACCGCCTCACGAGTTTCTGCCTGAGACATCTGTCACCCAGTCACCTTGCTCTGTCACTGCGGGCACTATGGTTTTCTTCATTCCCTATTCACTATTCCTACTCAATCATTCACTATTCACCTCCACGATCAATCGCAGTGTCAAGTGCTGACCTGGCAAGATGCTGCCTGCGGAGTTTCTGTTGCTTACGAGCTATCTAGTATCACCCCGACCCAAGCGTTACCAACTCAGTTAATTATGAGGAGGATCGCCCGCTAGCGTTAGTCTTCCAATCATTCGTTGTAGACGGTATTCTTCAACATCGTCATTCCTTCACCCCAGCACGAGAGCACATGGCTTGCACGCCAGTGTCCCATCATAGCATTGCTGCTTGGGCCGTGGCCAAGACCAAGCTGGGTGGAGACTATCGACACATGGGTTTGAATCTTGGCCATCTCGCTGGGAAACGCAACGATATAATCTTTATGGATCATCCTAAGATCTGTGCTTCATTAAGACATGGGAAGATGATTTCACAGCGACAGTCTGGAAATGGCCTGCCCAACGAACTCCGACGAACAAGATGTATGTCGGCAGTATGCATGGTGTAAGCTGGCTGAGCGCCGTGTTACCTTAAACGCCTCAGAAACTGGAAAGCGGCATTCTCTGCAGTCGCCGAGCCACTGATAAGCTTAGCTTCGATATGCTTGTCATAAGCTGGCATTACTATCAAAGTGTTCCGTGAAAGTCCGGTGTGCAAGCAGATTCGGATTTTGGGCGTTGTTGGCGATTCCAGCCGGCCTTCGTAATGTAAAGCACCAGGTACTCAAATAGTTAATCAGTATATATAGTATACTCTACGAAGTCCGCCCATACTACGTACCTACTATGGGATGCGATGCAATGGCTATGGCGGAGCTTATCTAAGTCAATTCCCGTTGGTTCATACTTCGGAGTAATACGAGCACCGCTAACGAAGCAGACGGTCGAGGGAGGCGCGACATGTAAACGGACCACGGTCTTTGCAGACGCGACAAGGAAATGGTTCCCCTGCTCCAGGAGACCACTGAGATCCGCACAAATCCATTCGACTTTCGTCCAAAAGATGCTGAGATGGGCTTCTGCTTCAACGTGCCAGTGACATGCCGCCAACCCACCGGAGCACCACTAAGGGCGATGGTCTGTCTGAAGAGGTGCTCGGAAAGCTTTTGATTTGCTGGGGTTCCAGGATTCAATGCCCCGTATTTAATTTCAGATGGAGTCTGCCCTTGACTGCAACTTCGATCGAATCAAAACGGATATTTGTTCCAGATCAGAAGATCTATTGAGTAGGGATCTTTGAGCATGATTCGAGCCTCCTGTACCTTGTAATCATCCGCAGTATCCCTTTCTGTTCATTTATCCCGCGATCCATGTGATAGTTGCAACCGGGTGAATTTTGATGGCCTCGTGCAGTAGTTGTTTCATTAAGGCCGTTCGCCTTCCACTTACTTCCTCTAGTTGGCGAGAAAGAAAAGCCTGCATAAATGCATGCGAAAACGCAGCCAGATACTTCGATACATGCAATGTAATGAATCAGTACGTAGTTGGCACGAGGGAGCTACAAGCAATGGCTGGGCCAGGCTAGGCCGTCGTCGTTTTTCTTGTCGCAAGGTGACGCCCCACAAACGGCAAAGGCCCGTCCCGGGGGACCGCAAAGCCTAACTCAACCCCAAAGCAGCTACTCCATTCCATTCTATACCCATCGTACCCTCGCTGCCAGCGTATCGGCCTTCGGTTCTCTTAGTTGTTGCTTTGGTGGAAAAGTAGAGAAAGGAAAAATTTACGATCCGTCAACTCTTATAACTGCCTTTTCTAACTCCTTCCTCTCCGCTTGGTCAAGATGCTGGCAGGGTGACAAGTCACAGACAGGCCATCTTTAACTGCCTGCCTACCCCTCTTCTTGTTGAACCCCCTCATTTATCCTCTGGCTTGTCTGCGGGTCGGATCTGCTCTTACTCATTCTCGCCTCTAACCAATGCTTATCTTCTACATGAGTATGAGTACAGCGTGCTACCTGCTTTGACGGGCGTTTCTTGTATATGGACTTGCTCCTTCACACTTCGCATCCTGCTACTAACGTCACACTCCTGCGTCGCCGTGCGATCGGCCGCGGGCTTCGATAAGCGATCTCTGTCAGTCAGCCTTACAGCCAGCTGGTACCTCTGTTGCCTCTCGTGTAACTAGAAAGATCGCTCTCCGAGTCAGTCAGTCTCAAACACGGCCCGCTATTTTACCTTGTTTACCCTTACTCTTGTATATCGTTCCGTCTTTTGTATGTACAGATGAATCTCCAGATCTCCGGTCACATCATTGCCAGAGACTTGCCATCATGTCGTGAGTGCAACTTCTCTTTTTCTGCTGCCAATAATGGCCAAGCATATGTAATCAAACCTTCTTTCTACAACTTGCCTTTATTATAACTTCTTTCTATGTATATGACAAATATACATATTGTTCTTTTTGTCATCAAAGAGGTGGCCGGGGCTGGCCGCCGTATTGTCGCTCCATACTTAGCCCACTAACAATCTTCACCCTCTCGCGCTTCAGATCATCATCTCCTTCAAAACGCATCAAGACCTCAGCTGCACTTAGTCATTCCAGTCGCCCCCCCGCGCAACAGCAGGCCGCTCTTCTTGCTGCACCTACAGCTCCACTAGCACCAACATCCAGCTTTCCTATACCCACGCAAAACCCCCAACCTATCCAGCCTGCTAATCCTCGAAAACGACGCTCGCCTCCATCAGCAGCATCTATCCCAACAGCGGGATCGCAACGAGCCACTGGTCCCATCCCTGGAGTTATGACGTCCGTCATGTCTCAGCCGTCAGAAATGGAGACAACCCCGAAGAAGAAAGGCCGAACCAACACCCCTTGGACTGCTGAAGAAGAGCAGCGACTGAAGACAATGCGAGACGCTGGCAAAAGCTGGAGTGAAATCGCCAAGGCGAGTCAAAATGAGAATCTCCCATTTCGCATCTAAACTCATATTTAACCTGCAACAGACCTTTCCAGCTCGCACAGAAGGGAGCGTGAAGAAGCACTGGTACAAAGTAGGTTGGCTATGTCCAGATCCTCTGTCTGCTGCTAATTTGGTCACTTTCATCCCCAGGACATGCATTATGCCGAGTTTGGCGAAGATGAGGTATGACTGGCTTACGTATTGGCTTTACGCATTGAATCTTGCTAACAGCTTGGCAGAGTGCAGCTCTGCGTGACGCTATCAAGGAATACGAGGCCAACAAATGGAAGGTCATAGGACAGAAGATTGGGAAACCAGCCAAGGTAGAAAGAAAAGAAAATCCCGTTTGTATTTTCTTGATGCTGTGCTGATACGTGTTCTCCTTCCAGGCATGCGAGCAATATGCCAAAGAGCATTTCAAGAATCTTTGAAGTTGTCTCAACCCTTGATGGAAATGACGATTACTCGGACATAGGACACGTAGATGAGAGAAATCATGTGGTTACCTAGGTACATGTTGTTGTTATGTAGGAGAGGGGGTGGTCATGGATGATATCAAAGCCGAGGATTCAAAAGGGCACATCTCAAATGATAATTCGTCTGATATTTTTGGAGTTCGGATGGTGGGGGCGGGGGGAAGGGGGATTATCGATTGCGTCTGTCTACATTTTTTTGCGATGTTGGTTCAAGGCGTTTTGTCTCCAAATAGGATACCAGTCTGGCAGTGATCATGACACTAGCACACGAGTTGTGGCGTTTTAGCGAGAAGGTTACGAAGGGACGACACCTTTCCTTTGAATGAAAATATCTTCTTCCGAGATAGACGTGGCTGCTTCAGAGATTTAATAAGAGATTGAATGCGCCTTAAATGCGGAGCAAGATGGCTATCCATGGAAAAAGCCGGGTCCAGGCGAAGTAAAATTTTTGGCGGGGAACCAAGCTTATCGTCGGCATTAACGCGGGCATCAGCGAATTTTCTTGCCATCGCCGCGACCAACTCCGAGTTTGACCTCAACACCGGCTTGCAGAGCGTTGCAGTAAGAGAGGCTGCTAATAAGTAATAAAGGTATTGCTTTTATGCTATCGTCGAGTTATTAAAGAGCCATATTCGTTTTCGCCACATATTCAAGGCATTTTCTTCATTTCATCAGGAGACCGACTCGCTGACTCATTGGTCTCCAGGTCACCAGCAAGGGAGAAGAAGTCTCCTTCGCCCCCGAGTCAGGACAGCCTAGCTGTCTGTTATTTATTATCAGTACATATCCCTTTCTTCATCCTTGATTTTACCATTTCCATTGTCAGGCTGGAGAGGAAAATACAGATGAAAAAAGCGCAAACATGAAAGTGGGCAGAACTCTGGATTTATCACGAGATCAAGGTATCAAGGTAAAACTTGCATGCATGGAGACCGGTGTTTGGCAATGGTGTGTAGCAATAATAGTCCAGCATGCAATGCACAATTTGTTCCTGTTTTTGATAGGAATGATCTGGGCGCTCTCGCATACTCTTCTTGCTGCTGCATGCCGTGTCATTCTGAGAGATACGGTTGAACTTGATATGGATAATTCCAGCGAAAGAACTCATGCTCGTTTATTTCATTTCACCTTTTCCCTCCCTGTCGATTCTGGTTGCATTGCAGCTGAGAAAGTCAATACTCTCGAAATGCGCACAAATTGCATGGCGTCTGCTGGAGGTTGTCGTCTCAGCGCATAGTATCTTTGATTGACTCGGTATATATGACATAGGGGCTCATTTTACTAACATAACCTCGCGGAACAGAATGCAACAAGAACACACAGAGATCAGCCTAGCTGATCCTGTTGAGAACCAATCCCCTGAAAAACATGGCGCAACCATGCCATACGTCACAAGTGGCGAAGCTCAACCTTTGAGTCATCATGTCCCCCAGCGCCTTGCAGGGTACATGAAGCGATTCGAGAAACAGCTCGTTGAATACAACATCGAGGCTCGCGGAATCCAGCGAGTCGAAGAGCGTGAACGCCATGCTCTGACCTGGGTTACTTATCTACAAGTTTTCCTGCTGTGGGTGTCTATCAACCTTGCAGCTAACAATATCACGCTCGGAATGCTCGGCCCAGCGACCTATGGTCTTAGCTTTTTGGATTCAGCACTTTGCTCTGTCCTTGGTGCTGCTGTAGGGTCACTAGCTGCTGCTTGGTCTGCCACCTGGGGCCCGATATCTGGGAACCGCACTTTGGTAAGACATCTTTCCACAAATTTTGAGTAGGCCATTTTCTCATACTAGTAAATATAGGTCTTTGGACGCTATGCCATGGGATGGTGGCCTAGCAAGATTATCGTCTTGCTAAACATTGTCCAAATGGTCGGTTACGGTTTGATTGACTGCGTAGTCGGCGGCCAAATTCTTGCAGCGGTATCACCGAACTACAGCATGTCGGTGGCAGTTGGTAAGTCGACAGTCTCTCCGTGGCGTACTGGCTTGCCAACTAAGATGGTGAAGGCATCGTTATTGTTGCGATTATTACTTGGTTCATCGCGACCTTCGGAATCAAATTCTTTCATTATTATGAACGGTATTTTGCGAGACAAAGAGTTCTTTTAAGCAGAAAGATCGAGACTAACTCCGTATGTAGATTCGCGTTTCTCCCACAGCTGATAGTGGTCTGCATTCTCTATGGTGTGTCCGCCAAAAACTACGACTTGCAAGCCCCCTCAATTGGCAATAGCTCGACAATCGCCGGCAATAGGCTGTCATTCTTTTCCATCTGTCTCAGTGCAGCCATCACATATGCACCGCTCGCTGCCGATTTCTTCGTCTACTACCCGCCTGACACCCCAAAGGTAGTCAGTTTCGGGTTGACCTTCCTTGGACTATCCCTGTCTTTCACCATGGCCTTCATCGTTGGCATCGGCTTGGCCAGCGGCATCGCCAACGACACGGCATATGCAAATGCCTACAACGAAGGCGCCGGAGCTCTAATTGTCGAGGGGTTCCGGCCCGTAGGCGGATTTGGCAAATTTTGCGCCGTCCTAGTAGCACTAGGACTCATCTCGAACACCATCCCGCCAACATACTCCACCGGTATCGACTTCCAAATACTGGGGCATTATGCCGAGATGGTGCCCCGCATAATCTGGAACACCATTGGTGTTATAGTCTATACTGTATGTGCGCTTGCTGGGAAAGGCCATCTCTCAGAAATCTTCACGAACTTCTTGGCCCTGATGGGTTACTGGGTAGCCATATGGTTTGCGATTTTGCTTGAGGAACGCTACATCTTCCGTCGTCGTAGCGAGTATAATTGGGCAGCTTGGGATGATCCTTCCAAGTTGCCGGTCGGGCTTGCGGCGTTTGTCGCATTCTTGGTCGGTTGGGCGGGTGCCGTGCTGTGCATGGCTCAGGTTTATTATATTGGGCCATTGGCTGAGTTGGTGGGCGAGTATGGTGCTGACGTATGTTTCTCTTGGTTTTTACGGTTGTGTATATGGCTTGGGTGCATTTGCTAATCTGTTGATGATAGATGGGTAATTACGTAGGTTTCTCATGGGCGGCTCTGGTCTTCCCTCCGTTACGATACCTTGAACTACGTTATATTGGACGGTAATATGCTTGATATGTGTGGGAGAAGGGATTGATTGGTTGGTTGAAAGGGTCGGACAAAAGAGAGTTGTGTTACTTCAACGTCGATGTTCATGGCGAACGTCTATATGTATATCTATTTTCATGCCTATTCAACTGTGGCATGGTGAAGCTGGATGGGCTTACTGATTCATAGACCGCATAAACCTTGAGAGACGCGGCTAGTTGTATAGAGAATTTATAATAGAAGTTGAAAACTGTCATTTTTATCATATTACAACTCTAGTGGTCCTATATTGTAATGCCGGATGACTGACAATGCATGCCAAGCATATAAAGCAACATTCTATGAAAAATCTATTCTTCATTCCCTTTCGACTATACTACAAAATGTGTTGACGGATAAAAGGGGACAAAAGGACAAAGGAAACAAAGACAGATGGGTTAGCTTGTCGCGGGTACATGGGAGGACGTGTGGGTGGCTGTTTTTGACAAATTATTTATGTTCAGAGCAAATCTGACCAACCAAAGATTGGGAACAGTCAACTTTCGTTGACTGTTTCTTCTTACAGATTAAATCAATTGGCACTGATTTAGATCATGGCAGTAATTTATCGGTACCAGTATTCGGGCTTGACATAGTCTGCGAAGGTCTTGGGCTCTTCATAAGGTGCGTGGTGACCGTGACCGTGGTCATGGCTGTGGTCATCGTCTAGTACGAAGAAAAGACATGTCAGTCGTGGATGTACGATATGATTGATCAAAATGACTTTGAACTTACGACCATGAGCGTCAGTGTCTGGGCCAACATAGTTGAGCTTTACAACATTGCCGCACTCGTTGCAACGTTCGATTGGTCGGTCACGGGAGACCTTTTGCGAGTGAACACGTTAGTGATTGACTAAAATGCCGCTTAAAAAAATCACAACTCACAGTCAGCCAGTTGACAATGTGGGAGTCGGCAGGGAAGCCAGTGCAACCGGCGTATTGTTCGTCTCCAGCACCATTGACCATAATGGGGTTCTCCAGAGTTCCTGCATAATGCGATTTCTTTGTTAGCACCGCATACTTGAGCCTTGCATTGAAGCGTAACAGCACACACCCTTGCGAGAAGCATCAAGAGGCTTCATATCGAAAAGATCAATGCCCCGCATCTTTCCGAGCAATTCCAAACGCTCCAGACCGGTAGCCTGCTCAATGTCGCTAGGGACAGTACCAGGCTTAGAACCGGGAGGGAGGAGATCATCTTCGGACTTGACCTCTAAGATAACGGAAACTTAAGTCAGCACTGGTTGCGTCATTTGGGTCCATCAAACCCAGTTCTTCGTGCCAATTGCACTTAGGCAGCCAATTGACACCCGGAAACATATCTGGCAAACAGAAGAGGAGGCGTTGGGAGAATCGAGCAACGGACCTTCATATGGAATAATCTTGCCGGGCACGTTGAGCTTGTTGTCATCTATAAAACGGTCCTCGGTTAGCTGGCGGATGCACGGAACAGCGCTCTTTAGCGTCACAGCAAATATTCGTCTTATAGGCAAATTCCACAGAAACATTGAACAGACGATGCATTGTCCCAAGACCGGTGGCGGGGTTGCTACGTACAGCGAGACACGGACGAGGTGAAAGGCCGAGCTTTGGTAAAAGCCCTGACAGGGGCGCGCTTGGCGAGGGAGGAAACAGCGCGTGAGGCGAACATTGTGCCTTTTGTCGTGCACGAGAGTAACACTGAAACTCTCGATTGATGGGAAAAGAGTGAGTTCCGGGAGGGTGGAGGGAGCAATTGGCGAAGCGAAAAGGAAGAACTCGGCTGAGGTCGAGGTCGGGTGAGGTGCGAGTTGCGTGAGGTTTCCGGCGCCCGTCATCCATGCCCGATGCGGCTTAGCCGGAAAAGTTCGACGGCCGGCTTAGTCATGTAATAAGAGCGCTGTGATTGGCTGAATATATTTTGCTGTATCCTCTCTTCTCTCTTCCTCCTCAGATGAAGAGAACAATCAATTTTGACTGGGCCCTGGCAGTTGTCGGATAAGATATGAGTTATATAAAGAAATAGGTCAAGCATAGTTAGAATATTATATAGAGCACCTAAGTTACTGACTTACCATACAGAGCCTAGCATAGACACTTGAATAAGAACCAATGATTAAACAACCAACCAATCATTCGGAAATCATTATACATCTTTGAAGGAGCAGTCTTCCCATACGCATCTGGCTTCAAGAGTCTATGACCAGGCTAAACTATACATGATATGCACATGCTTGATTGACTTACAAATGCTGTTGCCAATGGCATACACCAAGGTCAGACATATCGATTGAGACGTTGGAAACAAGGTCATTCATGTTCTCATATGAGAAGATATATGTTGAGAGAAAGGGGACACCTGAGGTAGAGTGCAACGGGAAATTGATAATCAATGAATCAAGAACATTCCAGTTATTTGCAAAAAGACTATTGCGCCCTCGCTACAACTCAACACACCCATATCCATCCATTGCCCAGAGGTAATCAAGGAGATAAAGAAAAGGAAAGACGTGTCAACCCCGGATGCTGAAGGAAAGTCAAAGAAAAAGTGTAAACGAGAAGAGTATTCGCACCAAAAGTACAAAGGAAATCCAAAGTAGCTAAGGACAGTAGTGTGACATGGCAACGCGTATGTAACAACGTATGTAAAAGAGGAGAAGAAAAGAGAAAGAGGAAAAAAAAAACTCCGGAACCAAAGCACAGAGAATAAACATCGTCCTATTTTGTTTTGTTGCGATTATACTTCCAGCCGAGCATAATCAATTTCGGTCTTCACATTTTTTCGATAATTTCCGCGCCTTCATGTAAGTCCGTTGTTCATACGTGAATGAATACAACTATAATTCCGTTGCTTTTTCTCGGCAAGCTGCCGGGGTAAACCCATGCCCGACTTTACCAGCTATGATCCGCCAGCGGTCATTCTCATAATCTTGAATTGCGTTTCGTAATCTTTGAACCTAGAAGCAAAAATAAAAAAAAAAAATCAGGGCTGATCTCAAAAAGCGGCAATAAAACATATGGTTACCATTTCATCAGTCCAGACGGTGTCCTTGGCTTTCAATTTCGTGCAGTAGCGCACTTGAAGAGTGCCACTCGTTCTCCCCGGGAAGAAATCGGATATTTGCTTCCAAGTTAGGTTCTTATGCTCTTTCAGTTCCACCAGTAATGCATCTTCCTCCGGGGTGAATTTCAGCTTGGGTCCGCGCGGTCGAGGTGCGGGATCAGGCATGCCTGCTTGTCCCACAACACTTGGTAGTCCGGAAGGAACAGATGTAGAGCCGACATCTCCACCAGGCTGTTGCATCGTATGCATGACTGCCTGGTTCGGTAATCGATGATGGTGATGTTGCTGCTGCTGTTGTTGCTGTTGATGGACCGGTGGTGGCAGCGCGAACGAGTGCGCGGCAGCTCGCTGCTGGGCCGAAGCGTCACCATGAGCTGACAGCATCATATCTGGAGACGCGGTGCCCTCTGTGTTGGAGTCGGGTTTTAGCATTTGCAGGTGTAGATCTAACCGATGGTCGTCATCGTTCGCGTCACTCCCGTCTAGTCTTGGACGTTTGGCGGCGCGTTGCGCTTGGAACTGGAGGGGATTGGAGCCAAAATGCGATGACATTGGAGATGGAACCATCTGATGAGGATTGAGTAGCATGGGTTGATGATGTACATCCGGAACAACCGAATGAGCGGCCGCTTCTCTCAAAGCAGGCGAACCGGCATGGTGATGTTGCTGATGTTGTTGAGGTTGCTGCGCACCACGGGGCACAAACGGCATGTCTGTGGCGCCCCCATGGTGCACGACCTGTGGTTGACTTGATTGATAAACAAGCAAACCAGGTTTTTCTTGGGATTTGCTGTGATCCTGGGAGGTATAGTCGATGGAATAACTGCGATACGGATCCGCCAGCGTCGCGATTTTTCCCTTTAGGACCTGCGAGAGCTTGCACAAGCTCTGGCAGGCCACATAAATCACCAAATTGTCAAAAGGAAAAAGAGAGAGAATTTCTGCGCCAGAAGAACAGGGCCTTACGTTTGAATGAGGTGCTGGTTGCTGGTTGCGTGGTTTCTGGTTTTGCGCGTCTGATTCGCAGGCGGTTCTTAGGTTGAGGAGATAATATTATTATTAATGAAGGCAGAAACTGTCCTTGCAGATATTAAGCATAAAAGTCGAGACCCCGCCCTGAAGAAGCGCTAAACAAATACGGAATTTTAAGTGGATGTATAGAAGACCGATGCTAAGGTTTCCCGTAACGCTTCTTTATATTCGAGCGTTGCCTGCCACAAAAAGGATTAGTTCGCCAGTTGAGGGAGTAGGCCTTATGTGAAATGCAGGTAGACAAGGGAGCCTATCCAAGAGGGAGACCGAGGGAACGGTAAGCGTATCGATTTAGTCTAGAAAGATTGCTAAGCCGCTCAACGCATCTTATACGGGCCTCAAAGGCCTAGACGGTCGAGCTGAATCCAATGCATAACGTGTGGGAAAAAAGGGGGAGAGTGTCTGGATAGCTCCTTTTTTTGAGATATGTGAGGCTTACTTTTGAGAAGCATAGGCAATGTTTTATGCGACGGTGGCAGAATAACGGCGATCGACTGTGCTTGAGTCGTTAGGTGGAGGTGTGATTGGCGTATGGGACACTGAATGGGGTTGACAGGAGAGCATTAAGGACGCAAATAATGGACAAAGAAAAAAGAAAAGAGATCCTTGCCGGTGGGAGAGCACGACTCGCGAGAAACTGACTGCCGACGATTGGATGGATTATCTGAGGAGTCTAGGCGAAGGAGCACTGCACGGGGTCCATAGGGGTGAGTTAGTATAAGGAAAAGTGCTCTCCGGTTCCTATTTGTGCTGCCGTGGAAGTGGACTGCGGGTGCACCCTGCAGGTTGCAAAAAGAAGCAGCAGGCAGGCAGATGTGCTGCTCTTTGCGCCAGGAATAAAGTCTGCCGGCTAATTAAGAAGTTGACAGGTGGGTCGCATTGTGGATAAACGGTTCAGCAGTACGTACGTCGTATGGTAAGTTAATTATTTCGCTTCTTTTGTTTCGTCCTGTTGCTGCTACGCGGTCTCGGTCTTTTCCTTCTGTAGTGTGGCTGGTTCTCTGCGTACGAAGCAACGCCTATTCGTAGATAGGAGAGAGTAGATAGTATGTGGATACTAAGTGTTCCGAGTTCTAATTGGGTGATGGCCGTTGCGTTATATTATAGTCGTCTCTCGTCTCTCGTCTTTCTCATTACTTCCTTTTGACCTCGCTGTAGCCAAGAAAGCTGGAGATGGGAGTGGAGAGATTTCCTAAGCAAAGCCACATTCGGGCGGGCGCTGGCGCCGGCAGAGATGTCGTCTTTACTTCCCTCCCTAGGCTATCCTCGGTAGCGTCACATGCCGAGTTCATAAATTGAATCCAGGAATGGCAGTAGGCTGTGGCAGCTGTTTGGCAACGGCGATGGGTCCCAAGGAACCTACATAGCGTTACTCATACGCGGCTGTTCAGCTAACTCGATAGGGAAGCATCCGAAGCCCATGGTGAAAAAACGGATGGCTGTCTTGCTGGAGACGGCTTGACGACTGACGACGATGATGATGATGATGATGATGGCGGCGGACGCCAATGAGCTGCCGGCAGGTTAGCAGAGCAAGGAATAGGCTCCCAGACTCCGTGGCACCTAGCTTCGTTCTCTAATTCTCCAAGGAGTGAGCTGGCCGGCCCCGGTGGGGTGCGTAGTGGCCGTTAGGCTTTAACTTTGAAGGGCTTTTTGGACCAAAGACCACGCGCTAATGCGGTCCTCAACCAACGCCCGGGAAATATCCTCATCCGCTCTGACTTCTTGGCGCCGTTGGGTGGTTTCGACGGCATGCAAGTCAATCTTCTAGTCAAACTGGCCCAGAGCCACCGCTGGCAGGGTGATAGGCGACGCCGGCAAACCTTATTGGCCGCAATTATCCCGCTGCATGGCCAGCATGAGCCGGAGCAGAGCAGCGTGGTGGTGCTGAATAAGAGCGGCTGTATCTCGTCCGCCTATACAGCGCGCTCCGTATAGCATCATGGCTGCGTTTGGCTATTCGCGCGCTGACGCCTCTGTAGGGAGGCAGGTGGGTTTGACCGAGCTACTGCCGGGAGGAGGCTGGAGCTGGAGCTGGAGCCCAGGAGGCGGAATGCCGCCGAATGGCGAACAGCCAGAGAGTAGGGAGCGCCAAATCGTCGGGGCATGGCCCTATAGCACGCCAGCGACCGCAATAACACAAGAGGAATAATGCATGTTACAAACGGGCCTTGACGTTTAGTTAGGGGCGAGAGCTGAGTCAGTGCGCTCGTTGCGGCCCGCCCTGATTGGCCGTGCCTGCCGTGTCTTCTCTCTCTGCCGGCTTCACTCAACTCCCCGTCTTTGTTTAGTGATGTATTTTGACTGATACTAATACTGATTCACTCCTCGCCCACCAGCATCCAACCAACCCAACAAGAAGCGGCGGCAGCAGCAGCAGCAGCATGAAGAACGGTCATCTCATGGACTGGTGACTGACAGGGGTGAAGAGACACGGCTCTCCAGGAGTCAAAGCTGAAGCCTCTAGTCCGTCTAGTCTTAGTCTCTGCGGCGTCTTGCCCGTACTCGGCAAGGCGCGGCATCCGGAGTATGGACTGTGGAGTTCCTGGCGTGTGGGCTGTAGACCGTGCAACTGCGTGCTAGAATCCGACAATTCCTGACTGGTCAATCGCGCGAGCCCTTAAGCTTGCTACCTACTAGGCCGTCACCCACAACATCTTGACTACCACTGAGCTCGGGGCCGTCAAGCCAAAGCATATCTCAGTGACCATGACTAGCCGTTCTGTTCAGCCCTGGCGAGCCACATCAAATCAGATAAAATCGAGAGAGAAGAGAAGAGACAAGTTCAATGGCATGGCCATGCTGACTGGCGACCCGGTCCTGATGGGTCGACATGATCTGGTTTCTGCATCTAGCCTGCCCTTCTTTCCTCTGTCCCAAGTATCATTCGCGAATTGCTCGTCCCCGCACCTCTTTATCGGTAAAAGCCAATCAACCCAACAGTGAAGAATGGAGAACAAATAGGCTTCCAGTACCTTCACCCGTGATAATGGACTGCAGCAAACGTACTAATCATTATCCATATGACTGTGCCGTCTCATATGAAGAGTGTTGGTTGTGCATTTCACATTGACATAGGAACTGTACAAAACAGCGTCGATCTCTACGAGCTCGATATCAGATGTAACTTGTCTGGTTCTACTAGCCGAGTTGTGCTGTACGGCGTACAGTGTGCACAGCCATTGGCAATGGCTACGACATCCACAAGATATTAGGGTTTTCGGTCCGAATCGAACAATTTGTGGATCTCACTACTGAGTATTTGAGGGAACTTTGGAGCTCTCAGCCTCTGACAAATGTCTGAGAAATACTGTCCCCCATTACCAACTCAATTGCGTCTCTAATTGATCCGAAGCATTCTAAGTTCTTGTTTACAGCCAATTTATAAGCCAAGGGACGGCCCGAGTCCTCTTAAGTTAAATTAAGACCGAGGCACGGATACTGTTGTCACCGGCCGGACGCCGTCAAAAGGTTAAGCAGGTGCTCTGTGGGAACTACTGAAAGCGAGAGATCTTGGTCCTTTGGACATTTATTGCTGACAGCTGCAATCCGTTTATGGAGTACAATCTTGCTAAGTATCGCGTGGCTAGCTCCATGTGTTTCGATGCCATGTGCCCTGTCACCCATGTGGTGCAATTACTTGATCGTATGCTGCCAGTTTCCAGTGTTCAGAGCCTTGGCCGTTCGGATCTGATTAGTGCTGCGTCCCCACAGTCGACGCTGACTCTTTCTGAGGTATTGAATTCAGACCTGTCCAAATTGTCGGGTCAGGTCCGCTACCAACGCTGGTCTTACCAGAAAAGAAATCCGAAACCCAAGTGAAGGCTGGCTGTACGTATTTCCGCACGGCGTACGCAGCTGCAGTTCCCACCCCTTACTTGGGTCGTGCCATGATTGGTATGGCAACGACCGGGTCCATGCTTGCCTGTCGACTCAGTGCTCACCCCTGCAGATCATTGCATCCTTTTGGAGTGTTTCAATTTCTGGGTGTCACTTTGCTTTACTGTTTTGAGTCACAACCGCGACTTTTAAATTCTGACATGCTTTCGCTAAGCATTGTCAAAAGGTAGACGCGCCAATCTCTACGGAGTCCTCCCTCGTAACTCGCAAAGTGAGCAGATGATCGTGATCGCCTAAATGTATCATGACATCGTTCCTTGCCATCTGGTGACTGCTGAACTAGTCTTAGCAGGTATCCTTCTTGCCTTGAAGAGGACATTACTCCTGGGTGCAACCATGGTTGGCTTCCGTTGCTGCGGAAGAATTATCCCGTGTGTGCTCCGTACTCCTTCTCCACGTGCAGAAGCTAGCTTCTTTATATCTAGTTCGGTACTAGTCAACATAGGTGCTTACTGTAAATGTAAGTCCGAGTGCAGAGTTGAGGAGGGCTGTGCCAGTCTGCCGAGTCTGCCGAGTATGCGGCACACACTGAAAAAAAACGAGTTGTTGAATCTCTCGACGGGAGGGTATGCCAGGAACCGAAAGTCAATCTCATTTATTTCTCTCCATAATACTTATAATGAGATAGTACTATTACTATCATAATATCATATAAGACGACTGGGATAGTGCGATGAAAAGGCGGTGTATTATGATGTCTACGCTGACATTTACTTAAGGTTATTTTGCTGCACGTGGACGCCAAGCAGTAAGAAGGATTATTAGCCTGAGGCCTCAGGCAGCCAACTGCGTCGCAGCTTCAGCCATGTTTTACGATTAACACGTCCAACAACGCACCAAGAGCCAATAGCATGACTAGTCAATCGCTATCTACTATCTACTATCTAGTAGGGTCGAGTCGAGCAGTTTAATAGAAAAGAAATGTAATTGCTCAAATTGCCAGGCTAATGCACAAACCGACACGCGTAACCCAGCCATACGTCTCCTTAGCAGGGGACACTATCATAAAAGCGGGCTGATTATAGAGGTTCGAGGTAGAGTGATCGATCCAGCTCAATCTTTTTATCTACGCCGTGCGTGCTTCGTACATAATTGATTGGAGACCCATCCAATCCGTGCTCGGCAACAGCTAAAAGTACCTCATACTGCATGTTGGGGGGCATGCCTAGGTATCGGCCACACCGAATTTGCTAGCAAAGTCTGTCTGCGCCGCTACTACGGACTTACTACGTACTGCATGACTGCATGCGTAGTACGTTGTATTTACAAGCGTACATTTTGTGTAGCTTGTTTCAGTTCTCACATATACAGCTAATTCCATGATGTGCGCGAAGGAATTCGATACGAACACGGCAATTGGTAGAAATGGCCTTTGCAAGCTTTACATCTAACGAAAACTTGGTGTGATGGATACACCAATCATTACATCAATGCAGACGCGATATCAAGTTTGTCAACTGATGCAATCCAAGGACCTGGTTTATATTCAGTGTATCACAAGGTCTGGACTCTCGCAATCGGAGGCGCTAAACCGAAACGCACCGAAGGCCCCCCGGTTTCCTTGGAGTTGGGTGGCGACTCTTGGTATTGCATGTCTATGGCCAAAACCTGGCAACTAGTTTAGGTGGTATCGACTGCACTTGTATAACAACATCCAAACAATAATGTGAGGGGAGACAGCTACTAAACTGTGGACCCTCCGAAAGCTCGACTCAAGCTACTGACCAACGAGTATGCAAAGGCCCCATGGATGATACGAGCTTATTCCATGCTGTGATAATTCGTATCCGCGTTTGGATTTTATTTTGACCATCAGTTTTTCTGCGACGCTTCTTTCTCTTTTTTCACGGCCTCCTTAGGTTTCGGGTTTGGGTTCCCTTTCCATTCTAGTTTGCGTGGCGTCATGAATTGTCTCATAATCTCGTCCGAAACTTCTTTCCTCTTTGCCTGGAATTCCTTGACATATTCCTGAATCAGTTCGATGGCCATCTTCTTCAATTCGCCGGTTAGTAATTCTCCTCGCCGGTAGCCTTCCTCGACGTTCTTCAATTTCTCGTCGTCATCTTCGAAGTAGGAAAGGTCTGTCACGTCTGATTAGCACACTGGCCGGAGCCGAACAGGAGGAAGAAAAGAAGAAGGAGAAAAGAGTTCACGTACATTGGAATGCAACGTCAATCTCTGGAATACCGCCTAGTTTCCGGTGTTCCTCTAAAGTCTCTCTGCCACCGCTGAATGCGTGTTTGTTGATTTTATTCTACAACCATCAAGTCAGCTTATATAGAACAGCACTCTACTTCGTTACCGGTACTTACTTTGATTTGATTTGGGGTATCTGACATGAAAATCGCAGAACTATGTATGAAGCATGTCAGAAAATCACCCGACTCAAAGGATTGATTGAAAGAAATGCTCACTTGGGATCGCTGGCACTCATTTTACCACCGGCACCCTGCAGTGCCGTCAGGAATTTCGAATGAATCAGTGCCGGCTTTGGTGAAGGGAACCGCATCCTATGAGCATTATCTCGCAGTAGTCGGAAATAAGGGTCCTGGTCGATTGCCATGGGAATCAGGCACTGGATCTTCGCAATGGCCTTTGTCCTTTCTTTTGCAGGTGGATCGGACCAGATGTGAGGGTATGAAGTCGCAAACGCAGCCACGCTAGATAACATACTCTTAGCTTAAGGATGAAAATTCCGGCGAAACAATAGAACTTACCATTGCACTGCAGGGAACAGAATTCTTCCAATGTTGGTGCTACAAGGCGTCAGTATTGTAGAGAAAAAAAAAAGGGGGGCAAAGGACCACCAACCTTTCGTTAAACCCAAACGCGCCTCTCACTTGATTGAATGTAACAAGTTTGCCGAACTCCCAGGTATTCATCAAGAATGGACCGCTTAGATATTCCAAATCACTGAAAATGAAAGTCTTCTTGGGGTCGAAGCCACAAGCAATGATGTCCTTGGCATTTTCATATCCAAACTTGAGTGTTTCTTCAAACGTAAGCTTGTCCTTGAACAGAGCCTTCTCGTCATCTTTTCGAGGTCAGTAGGAGAATCGGCTCGGTTATTGCGCAATGCATCTCACCTGTAAGTTCGATCACTGATCCCATTGTCAGCATACTCCTATGTTTTCTTCCATGGTGAGTCTACGCAACATACCGAGAGGAACATCGAACACATCCTGGAGCCATTTTGTGAACGAGAATGGGATCGTGTGCCCGAGATGGAGCGCATCGCTCGACGGGCCGCGCCCAGTGTAGATGAAGAAAGGCTCCCCGGCCTCATATTTGTCCAGGATCTTATCGAAGTCGCGATGGGAGAAGAAAAGCCCTCGCCTTAGCCAGCGGTGTGGTTTATGGCCTGTAAGACGCTCGAATCGCTGGAGGATCTCGTCATCAATCAACTTCGTCGCCCATTTTCTAATTTGATCGCGCAAAACAGACGAGTTAGCCACCAATGCACCGAGGGAGCCCTTAAAGATAGTAGGAAGCCGTTCAATTGATCACTTGATCATACATACTTTGAAATCGCAACGTAGTCGAATGCGAGCACATTGCCGTTCTCGTCGTGTCCAGCTTGAACATCCCAGGGATTGATTTCCTGCTCCGTTGCGGCCTTCTTCTCGCCTTCTCCCTCGCGAATGGGGAGTGTAATCTCAGGTCCAGGCTCTGCCATGGCGGGGTGTCTCTTTCAGTTGTTTTATATTGCCAACTTGCGATTTCGCAAACCCTCCTGGTCGTGTAAAAGCGCAATATGTTGATTTTTGGAGGGGTCGGAGAGACGCTTGACTCATCCAGTCTCCGTGCGGGGCGGCCTTTTTTTGCAGACAAGTGGGGCAGTTACATCGTCCGTCCATACTGCATACTACACATGTACTATATCGCATAGCATTGCATAATTAGACCAGGCCAGAGAGATATGATGCACCGCAGCTCACAGAATACGATAGCAGTACTGGCACGGAGACCGTCTATCCCAATGCAGAATTAGTATATAATGCATCATCTCCTAACAGCAGTGACATTACAACGCATTATGTCAAGCTGTAAGTATTACTATCCCTCAAGGATAGAGCCTCTTCCCTTTGCACTTGAATTCTCACAATGGTCCAAGAACGCTCAGCGTCTGGGCCCTGATGGAAGCCCTTGGCTGGTAGACACGGGTGGTAGCCCGGCGATCTTGCCATTAGGCCCTAAGATGATGGTCATAAATGTTACTACCAACTCCCTCATCCGCATATATCTAATGGGTAATGTTACCAAGACTGAAAGTTTGCTCGACGATATCGGCTTTGGTAGGCCTGGGAGTCATATGGCTTATCTCACTGATGAGGGTGTTGGCGCGCTTATCGTTCTGGACCTTGTTACCGCTTATGCCGTACGTGTACTTGAGGGACAACGATCCGTGAATTCTATTTTTCAGGGCTCTACAGGGGGAAACCTCTACGTTAGTGCTGAGGGAGAGCCGCAATGGGTCAATGCTGATGACCTGGAAGTTTCCCTGGATGGTGAGTATCTATACTACCAGCCGGGTGGGTTATGGCGGATTGAAACCACATATCTGAACCAAGCATTATACAACTCATCCCTAGCCATCATACTAGAAGAGTTCACACGGCCGTGGTCATTCACACCCAATACGGGCGGAACGGCAATAGATGCGAAGGGCAATACATACTTCAGCGATTTGGATAGGGTCTCCATTGATAAAGTCTTCCCGAATGGGACAAGAATAACATATGTGCAGGACGACCGGCTTATAGCCATAAATGCTATGTGGGTAGGCGATGATAAAAAGCTGTGGATGCCCATGTCGGCAGAGAGATACCCAGTCTCACTATCGATATTGGGTTCGGGCCGAGTCCGATTGATCATGCTTGATTGTGTAAAAGTGCCTATCAAGCAGATCGGACGCATTGACCAAGTCAACATCATAGTTGGACCCCTTGATATATCTTACGTGCTGGTTGCTTAAGAGTAGTATAGATTCTACAAAATTTTCAAAGTAACTGTGGCAGAATATATATCAGGTCACAAATTGCAAGAACCCAGATGTAATAGTCAACGTAGGACGGATTTTATGGCGAGAAAATCCAAATCCCTCACCTTTGTTATTATTATAAAGTTACTCAGCATGATCACTTGGCGCCTCATCTCTCTGAAGCCCACAAAATATTGCTTAGTGAGTGACCGATGAGTGATAATTGAGCCGAACTGATCATAAAGTGGCACCATGCTGCGCGTTTTTAGCTGTCGCACAATATCATTTAAGTGGTAATCAGGGCCGTGCTTACGTCGACACTGATATGAACAGATATTAAACGGCATGCTCCACATTTGATTTTGATAAATACATTACAACTCTTTTTTGCGTTTGAATACAGTAATAAATATGATGGTCGCGCTAACAGAACATGCTGTTGCAATTTATGAGTGAATATGGAATACACAACACGTAAAAGAATAAGACCGAAAACAGTACGACACGTCTCCCACAAACGCCTTGAAATCCTTTGACACCCCTCTCCAGACGAGACATTCCCGACAATGCCGATTCATCCACACCGCAAGGATAACAGAAACTTTTTAAGCGAAATTGTCAGTGCGGTCAACCCAGATGTCTTCCAATTCAGCAAAGTTCTGGAAGTGCAAGGGACGATGCTGATCGTCGTAAAACCGTAGAGGAGTGTCGATCTTGACATAGACAGGTCGCTTTTCGACGCTGCTGAATGAACTGCCCATGAAACTGTAGTTCCACAGACTATCTTCTGGCACCAAGAAGTATCCGCGGATCTTGTCACTTAGCAGCAACTGGCATTTGTCGCCCATATTTGTGGAGAAGCCTTGTGGCTGGTCTGAGCTGGTATCTCTATTCTCAGCACCCCACTTGTATCCCTGAGGAGTCAGAGCCCATGCTGCGAGTGAGACTGATCCAGGAGTGAAGGACACAGTCATGGTGACTGTTTTCTTATCCCACGACGAATGTGAGTTCATGAGACGCGAATGTTGCGTGACATCCTGCGCAGTCATGTATGAGGGCTCGTTGCCTGAGATGGTATGAATAACTCCCAATGGTTCCAGGTTGTTGAGGTATTCATGCTGAGGCAGCTGCTGCGGGAGCTGCACGTCGCGCGTGTTGCCCACTTGCGGGATCATCACGATCGTGCGAACCTCCTTGACTTGATCGTTATCAGGTGGCGATTTACCGTAGAGATAACCTGCAACCTGAACCCGAAGATCAGCGATCATAATGAATCGCTTCAAGATATTCTTTGGCATGACATAGGTGTAGAGCCCATCTTCGCGAATGTCATCAGACGAGATATAAATGTTGTTGGCTCGAGTACGGAGGTTCGACGTAGCGATAGCACGAGTGCGCCATTCCGTCTTGGAAGCAAACGATTGTTGTTCGTACTGCGACGTTGTGGTAACAATGATCTCCTCACCCCGAACGTTTTGTGTTTTGGTGGTGACGGCAGTCAACTGCTTCTGGTCTTCTTGTTGCTTCTCGATCTCGGCTGCCTGCTGACGTTGCAAAGATGGCGCACTGATCTCCATACCAAGAATGATATCCCTGACTTCACTGCTGGTCAGACTTTGAACGTTGACGTTGTTTTTCTTGCCATAATCGTTCAAAATCAAGTCACGCAACTGAACTTCAACCTTGATCCAGTCATCGTCGGAAAGAGTGGGCCAGATATGATGTTCCTGGGTGATGACAGTCTTGTCGGGTCGAAGGACAATCTTGGTCTTGTCGGTATTAACGTGAAGTGCGCGAAGGATCAAAATCAATCGGGAGAAGGCAGTATAAGGCGAGATGGATTTCAGCCACTCATCGTAGAGATTGAAGAGAACCATTTGAGGCTCCGTTGCTCTCAGAATCATATCTGCGAGCTTCTCGACCTTCATAGCAGCTTGGAATGGAAGCTGAAGTTCGGATGCACGGATGGAGATGTTGGGGAAATCGAGCAGATGAACCTCCAGAGGATCAAGAAGACCCTTGCGAGTGACAATGAGCTGCTTAGGTTGCTCTTCGACAGGCAATGATCGAATGAGAGCTGCGACTTCTTCTGCCGTTTTCCATTTCGCCAATTGACCAAGACGCTTCTGACCAGCCCACACACCTGTATGGATAATCTTCAAGAACAGTTGGCCGGTACGAGGGTTGAAGATAAAGATGGCTCCGTTAATGGGCTTGGTAGTCAAGTTACCTTCAAATGTCTTATGAATGGTCACACGATAGACATTCGTATCATCGATAAATAGCTGAATTTGAGGACTGAACAACTCAGAGTAGTTTTGCGAGTTGAGAAATTCCTGGTTGTTTTCAGAAGCATATAGTTGAAGACCCTTGCGAATACGCTCCCGTAGCACATACAACGCTGGATTCGCTTTCATGATCTTCGCCATAGCCTGTTGAATGAGTGCCTTCAAACCAGGGAAATATTGGCCGTAAGCAGAGTAGAGATTGTAGGCCAAGTCTATGCCGATCATCAAACCAGTAGCCGAAGGGTATATGCTCATGCTGTCAGTTGTATAATCGAGATACTTAGCTCTTACGTAACGTTCAATATCGTGCGAATCGTAATCTCCATAACGTAGCTGAACGTCAAGCCAGAACTTATTCGTGGTGGTGGGCTCAATGACATCCTTCGTATCAAAGAGAAGAGAGGGTCGTGTCACATTCCACTTGTTGGTCGCGAATAACAGAATATCTGCACAAGAGCTGTTCATCTTATACGACTTTCTGGGATGGATGGTTTCTTTCTGAACAGCTTCAATGCCAAGGGCTTCTAGTTCTTGGTCAAAGACTTGGCAAAGATCCATAACAACAGACTCGTGGATTTTTTGCCATAAATGCGCACGGAAAATCTGAATTAAAGAGATCTTCAGAGTTGGGATCTTGCCGTGCAAGAAAATACCAGTCAAATCCAACTGGACTTGGAATCCAACATAGACGTTAGCGCGGTTGATAGTGGGAGACCACCAGAGAGTGAAACGACGGTTAGGGATCTGGTTAAGACCGGATCGCTGAGCATTCGTAAGTTTCTTGAACTTCATTGACCTGGAGAAATAAAAGTTAGCATGAGGAGGGCTTCATAATGCTATTGAAAGACATGTAATCGGGGAGGGCTTCATAATGCAATTGAAAGACAGGTAATTAGGAAAAAGGTGTACTCGCTCTTCGAATCCACTAGCCCTCTCCCAAAACAAGCCCTCCCATGATGGAAAAGCCGTTGCTTTGAAGAGGGTGTGCTCAAGAATGGTTTCCACACCACCCAGCGCTTGGATGACATCGGTGCGGTACGCATTCAGATTCCAAAGTTTGCCGTCGTGTCTCTGGCTAGTCCACCAAAATGGATTGCTTTTCATTAGCTGATAAATCTTAAATTCAGTCCTGGCACGGAAGCCCTTGTCGAAACTGAGGGTGCTGCGATCCTTCTGGAAAAGTGTGTTGATACGCGGGAGACCGCGGTCCCAGCTGTCTTCCAAATCTTCCAGAGTCAGACGCCTATTCTGTTGATTAGCTTCTTGTCGTTTCTGGGAATATTCCATCCAGACTCGTTGCGAATCAATGAACTCGGCTTCCCAGGGGATGATGTATCGGAAAATGTGCGGGATCAGGGTTTCCTCGTCATGTGACATCCCGGCGCGGTAATGCGTGACGCCAGTGTCGGTTTGTTTAGACCAGCGCTTGTCGCTTGCAGGAATGAGAATATGCGAGCCGGATATCATTCCCAGGCCGCCCAGCTCCTTTGGAGTGTAGAAAACCGCTGGGGGAAATCTCGATGGCATTTTGGAGTTCAGGCCGATCTTGACTCGAGTCTGTATTTTGGTTTCACATTTCACAATCGTATCTAGAAGATTGACTGTTGACGCAGCAGCCTCACGGTAGTATGTAAAGAGAGCAATCAACGCGGTATTCCATTTGTTGGCAATCTTGGTGAAAGTCGTGGAACCCGAAGACATCAAAATCTGGCGAATGCGGTTGTTGAATTTCTGAATGTCTTCTTCAGTTACCTGAAGGAAGGCATACGCAGTTCGCTCTTTGGTCGTGTTGTCCACAAGCGACCAAACACTATCCTTAATTGGGAATTCTTCGTTTTGATTTCGAATCTTCGGGAGAATGCGAGCTTCGAATCCACACATTGAGAAGAGTAGATTCGGGTTGTCTCTGCTGTAAACGCTTGCAAATGTATCATCCCATTCGATAGTGGTTATGGATCGCGGCAATCGGTTTTTCAAGTCCCAGAAAACAGCTCGTCCGAGGTTGACATCGTGGCGCATGAGACGCATTCTGGAATCACGAGGCCAGCACTTCTTATTCTTGTATCCAATCACATTCTCAAAGTTGGGATCCGGTTGTTCCGTGAGGAAGCGTTGAATAAGGTCACGGGATTCATCAGCGCTGAATCTTAGAAAAACCCAGATCTTGTCAACATAACGCGTGTACAGACGAATGGGGTGTCTGGTTTCGGTCTCGCGATCCTTGAACTGCAAAAAGTCATTTGGACTTTGAGGAGGGCCAGCTAGGTCAGTTGCACGCTGCAGACCCAGAAGAAGAAGGTCAATAACCAAGCCATAGAATTGGAAGACGAAACCAGAGAATTGAAGACCACGAATCAATCCATAGCTATTTGTATGATTCATATCTTTGTAGTTTAGTTGAACGTTATTCTTGGAGGTAATATAATCTGCCAAATTGTGATCCATAATGAGACGAAGGAGTCGATTGAGCAGGGTCAAGTCAATCTTCTCGTAGACCTTAGATAATTCAGTTTCAATCATAACGTTCGTTTCGCCATCAGCTGTCTCCCAGACGTTGGACAGGTTGTTAATTCCCTGGGCCCATTTGTATGTCAATAAAGGCGGTACCTCAGAATCAGAGGGTTTAATCCATGAAGGAAATAGGTGGCGTTGATCAGCCTGGTACCACAAATACTGGTCCAAGTAAGCATCGGTAATCTTTTCAATTGGCTCGACGTCATAAACGGGATTGATGTCACTGTAGTTATCGTTCATGTCAATGCCGACTTCTTTGAATGCTCGTTGAGTCAACAAGAATCGTTTGATTCTGGCTAATGTTGTACCGGGCGAGTCATATGCCTGTTCAATAAGAGCAAGTTCCTCACGCTGGCTTTGATTAAGACGACCTTTAACCGAGTAAGATTCTCGTAACCGTTCGAGCGCCAAAATAAGAATTTTGGTATCATGTTTATAGGAGACGCTCGGGAAGGGAATCGGCGAAAATTTGCGAGATTCTAGCCAGTGAACAGTAGTAGTATAGATCGCAACAGCCTCTTCGGACGAAACATAAGGACCGTCTTTGAGGTAATTGTGCTGTCGCTCCTGTTCTGCCTTGAGCCAAAGCCGAGTTAGACGCCCCAAGTTCTTCTTCGCCACTGTCTTATCTACAGTAGCTCCTCGTCGAATTCTTTCCCGGTTATAGTGAGCAACAGAAATCCACCAATCGGCCTTGGCCTTAACATATCGGAGAATAATGTTCTCGATAGGCGCTGGAAGACCTGGCACTTTCCATGGGATATTACTCTTCCAACATCTCCATGCCTCAGAAAGATGCTGTAGGACGGTGTTGACCTTATTTTGCTTGATTCCCTCAGGCATCATGTCGATAAGATCGGCCATGACAGACGCACGTAATTCCAAGTCAAAATGAGATTCCACACGTTGCTTAGTGACCGTCTTAGCAACGCCCTTGCTATGACGACCCTCGAACTGACGAGAAAGCAAGTTTCCAAGCCATCTCTCCAACAACGGGATAATACCACGCATGAAGAACAGCCATACACGCCACGCGGGTGCCCAGAAACCGCAGCCTGGACCTTTTCCTACAGGACCAGAATTAAATCGATAATAGATTAAGTGCTTCAGGTCCTTGCAAGTTCGAATTTGATGCATCAACTTGTATTTGTAGCGATACATGCCAGTCAACTGTCCAACATGGTTAAACGCGTAAAGAATACCATCGGCAAGCTGGAACGCATCGATATTACCAAGTCGGTATTGCACTTGCGCATCGACGATCAACTTTGTCAAACGCAAAATTTCGCGCATAAGGTGAAAGGCATTGCCGAAACGAGACTTTTTGCGCTCCTTTGTCGTCAAAGTCTTTACAGGCTTCAGGTTAAAATTGTAATCAAGATGCAAGTATGTCAGGTTCTTTCGGTGGATAAGCAAGTTCAACATGTTAAAGCCTTGTCTGCAAACTTGAAGACCCGCCTCAACCCAATCAATTGTTGTAGTCTGGAAGAACTTAGTGCCCTTGAGTGTTCTCAGTAAGTCCTGTTTGTTGTGGGCCTTCGGCTTGGCCTTGTGTAGCTCGTTGAGAACGTATGATTTCAAAAGCTTCTGATATGAAACTCGGACCTTGACAGGCTGACCTTGTGGGCAGTGCTCTAGGTACCACTGCTTCACAAGAGGAACGTCCTGAGCTCGGACCATCCTACCCGAGCGGCGATCAAATGGATAAGGAGCCCACAGGAGAGAGATTGCAGCAGCAGTATCGCTATTGTAGAGCTCCTCTTCCGCTAAGAACGGCTCCACATCACTCGGGAGTTCAAAGTCATCCTCGTTGTTATCCGGGCCGAAAATTTCATCCTCGTGGGAGACAGTGATGTTCTTCGGAGCAACCGATCGAGAAGAAATAGGGTTGATAACGGGATCGAAATAGAAGGCTGGAAGATTTGGATCATCCGACCGAACATAAACAGCTTGAGGATGTGAATACCAAGACAGCTTGACGCTTCTTGGGAGCGAGTTGTAAAGGTAAGGGAACGCGACACGGTATTCGGTGCGAATAGGTGAGCGGAAGATAATTCGATCAATCGCGTTGAACTCGCCAAAATCTTCGTCGTTCGGATCAATGTCCTTGTACAGAGGTTCAAAGCGAGGTCCTCCCGGGATAGCCACATTTAAGGATTTAGCTGTAATGAAACTGTTAAGCTCGAACATGTGGAAATAATTTTTATCAACCACGTCGCTCAAAAGCTGATGACTCAGTCGATAGAGGGTGGCCATTTGCGGAACCGTCAGATTCCATTTCTTATAACTCGATCCGTTCACATGAGGTGTGTCAAGAAGAGGCCTGTGATCATAGAACCACTCGTAGACGGCAGCGTCTTCGTTTTCATCCAACTCCATTTGGATAGGCTCCAAAGGTTCAACATCTTCAATATTCTCGGACCACGACAGTGGAGGTTCTTCGTCGTCGAAGGGAGGAAAGCGCATACGCTTAAAGTGGCGTCTGTCAGCCTTCTCTCTCCTCATACAAACCCACATGGTTGCCCATTGCGCATGATAAACGGGTTCGATGACTCGGGGACTCTCGTTGACAAGAGTCAAGCAACCATTGACATGGTACAAAACCTTGACTTCACGAGCAGACTCCCAAGGCATGGGCATGTTCTCGAGTAGCTTGAGAACAGCATGGGGCATGAATTTCAACGCTCCAAGATAGCTGCGTTTGTCACTGCTGAACTTTTTCTGCGAAACGTCTCCAATATCCTTGACAATCTTTCGCAAATGCTCTGGCGGCATGTCAGTTTTCTGCGACTCGACAAAACCACCCTTCCTCTTCTCGCCAAATCTGTTGCGCTGGGTCCTCAGCCATTCTGTCTTTTTCTGAGCAAACTTGGCGACTTTCGGGTCGGCAGGAGGGCGATATCCAGGCGGCGGCGGAGCCAAAGGCATGGAAGGGGGGACTGACGACCCCCATCCCGGAGGGGGAGGCGGCGGTAGCGATGCCATGTCAATATATCGTCGATGGCAGGTCGGGGCTTCGTACAAGTGCGAGATCAAGCAGGGCTGATCCGCTGCATCGAAGAACTGCTTGTCGCGACAGGATTTGCAGTAAGAACCTGTCGCTAAAGCAGAAAATAGAAAGGGTCGTTAAGCTGCAGGAGGGGTATAAGAAGCCTGAAACGATGAAAATGCGCACTGCCCAGAAGGAAAGGATTCAGAATCGCATAAAGTTCCCTCCGGCGTCTGGCAGGTTGGATGGCAAAGACCGATAAAAGCCTGCAGTTCCTTTTTGGGCCGTCGCGATTTTGGCGTTGCGGCTACTCTGAAAGAGGCAGGCGGTGGCGGGCGGACCAATCGACGGCATTTCTTGGCATAGTGACGAATCTAGTCTTTATCGGGCTAGCGTACTCGCCAAAGTGCCCTAGTGCGGATGCGAAAAAGCCCACACAATTTGTGCGGTGCTCAGCCTGGATTTTTCGACGACGACAACGACACTACGACACCGCCGTTGATTCCCCGAACGTCGACAATCAGATTCGAGGACAGTCACAATGGCGAACACCAGATTGCAATACGTGAGTTTCTCTCTCTTTCCGCAGAATGTGATCATGTTGATCGAAAGTATTCGTGGTTCATGTGCTAATTTTGAATGTGCTCACAGCGACGACGGAACCCGTATGTCCTCAACTATTTCGAGAATTCTGACCAAACGACCACGCGCTAATCTATTCATTCTATGATCCAGGTACAACACGAGGTCCAACCGCGTCCGCATCATCAAGACCCCCGGTGGAAACCTCCGATACTTGCATATCAAGAAGAAGGGAACCGCTCCCAAGTGCGGTGACTGCGGCGTCAAGCTCCCTGGTGTGAGTGCCTCCACCTATCTGTGTTTTGCGTGAAGATTTTTGGATGATTTACGGTCGGGACGATTTTGTTAAATTCGCTCTTTGTGATTGATGGATTTTGGTGGTCCAAATCTTGGAGAAAATATCATCTGACAGTACAACTCCAGGTCCCCGCCCTTCGCCCTCGTGAATATGCCCAGATCTCTCGCCCTCAAAAGAACGTCTCCCGCGCATACGGTGGTTCCCGCTGCGGTAACTGCGTCAAGGACCGCATTGTCCGCGCTTTCTTGATCGAGGAGCAGAAGATTGTCAAGAAGGTCCTCAAGGACTCCCAAGAGAAGGAGAAGGCTGCCTCTCGCAAGCGCTAAATCATCAGACTTTGAAAGGAAGGATGTGGTTTTGCGGGAATTGAATTGCGTTAGGAGTATGGAACAAAAATCAGCAATAAAGAAATGAATGTGAGAAGGGCATTACCGGTGCCTTGGCCAATTTAGATGATGGTCACTGCCAGATAATCGGATACCCTCTCATCTTGCAACAGATTTTTTGAAGTCATAAAAGGGTCATTATGCATTGAACTGTACGTGGTATGACCTCCGGCGAATCTGGGCGAGTTTTTTTTCGACGGTCTCCGGATTTTCTTTTCTCATGGGGCCTATTGTCTACAATTATTACCGATATGAAAAGTAAAATATCAGTTGATGAATTTTTAATCATTGTGCAATTAGCGTGGGTAAGGGACGTTAAGACCTAACCCAAGTAATATATGATCGAGTAGACAAAAACGACGGAATCTATTTAGCGTATGAAGGCTATCAATGGTTTTAAGAATTTCCGAATTTATATAATGAATATCGACCCAGATCACATGCAACGCTCTTATCTCGAGAACACAGCCTTGAGTAAGGAGACTGACAATAATAATATTGTAGGAAGCAAAGATTTAAAGCAAAACCGAAAGCATCAAGTAAGATCCGGGCCATACGGGTTATGAGGAGGCTCGGGACTCCTTATAAAATCAAAATGTGAATCATCAGGCGACAAAGTTGAAGAGCGTAGTGCTTTATTGGGAGCAGTCATGGGGAAGAACATCGTTGAACCCTGACAAAACGGATTGTGCGCATCAACCCCTGATTGTTGAACACCAGGCCTTGGACTTGAGTGCAGGTGTTCACTGGCTTCTACCTCCGGGTACTGGTTGCCATGCCGAGATCTTGGTGCAAATTTCGATATGTTCCCCCGTTTCCTCCCATTTTCGCTTCGTTGTGGCGCAGCCGACTCAACTGATAATCTCTTTGAACCAGGATTCCGGTAGCGAGTTGTCGACTGAACACCATTCTGTAGAGCTTCCTCTGTAAGTCTCCAGCAACTATTCTTTGACTTCCCTGGGACAGATGATTCGTTGCACAAGACGAACGCCTGTTGAAAACAAATCAATTCTTAAGCGAAGCAGAAAGAATCTGGAAGTACCTAGTCACTCACCTCGTTCATGGATAGATTATGTCGAATGCTACTCTGCCAACCTTTGGAATTTGAGTCAGTCGCTTTAGCTGTGTTGTCTTCGAACCAACGGTATATTTCTTGCAAGGACAATTTATGACCCTTGGCACTAAGCAGCGCCTCGTAGAGAAGATGGGCATACGGTCTGTTGTTATTGTCAATTTGCTCTGCATATGGATGTCTCAGGGACCTATTCAGACTTCTGCTGGTAGTATGCGATACTCCCGGTAAATTGTGTGCAGCAAAGTCATTGTGACCACTCGCAAAAGCAAGCGATGGAGGGGTAGTTGTGCTGGTTCTTCCTTGTGTATTGTTTATCGGAGAAATTTGTAGCTCATATGGAATCCGATTTTGCGACGGGGTGAGGAGCTTATGATCCGGGCTTTGAAGTTGTTTGGATACCGTCATTCGGTTTTTGTTAGTCTCGAGATAAGATTGTTCAGATAATGTGATATCGGGATTCAAAAAGCTGCGACGGTCTGGAGAATATCCGTCAAAAAAGGTGTTGCCCTGTGGAAACAGTGATGCTGGATGGTAAGTATTTGTCTCCGGGTAACAGAAGCAATCACGACATGACGTCTGCCTGCTGGCAGGCTGATCAAGTGTTGATGTCTCCCACGAGCATGCTATGAACGTTGAAGGCTCTAGAGGAATAGTAGACGCAGGCTCCGGTCGTGCAAACGAATAAACCGTCGACCACGGATAGATCTGCCCTGGTTGACCATGTGTATGATCCTCCATGTTCGATGGGCAGGCTAAATTATCTGTGGTTAACGTGGAGCGACGCCGGATCCGTTGAGGATTGTGTTGTTGGGAGTCATCACGGCGTAAATTTTGGCCATTCTCCATCATCTTCGCCTTATGTCTGTAGCAGAGGACGATATATCGAATCTTTCTCAAAGCAGGCTAGAATCGACAAGTAGCAGCAAAGGCACGGATAAATAAGTACAAGACTAGGGAGGCGTCACAGACGCTGAGGCTAAGTACCTCAGATATCCACATGTTTACAAAGCCTAGCTCTGAGGAAACCTGCATCGCTGCATATCATGCTACATGCAATGTTCTGAGGGAGCTTCATTGCTATTCTGGGCGTGTACACCGCCTGACGAATTATGCATTTTGGAAAAAGAGAGGCAACTAACGTTTAGATACAAAATCCACACTGCACCGTGTGTGGGTGTATGTGTAGACAGCAAGTAAGGCCCTTAGGATCGGAGAGGGAGTTTGAGTCGTAAGGTGGCTGTGAACGGCAGTGATGCGGATTCGCGGAAGTGCGTGGTAGCACCACACATGGAATTGAACCTCTCCACAGAACCTCATAATCAAAGAAACCTCCTAAGGCCACGTCCATCATTGAGGGCATTATGCAGCTAGACCGGCGACAAGCAGAAGCAATGGAATCCAGACAGCGTGCCAGATAGTCGGTCAACATGCAATATGCCGCTACCCGATTGGCTGGGAGCAATAAAGAGGTGGCGTTTGATGGGCAAGTATAGCAGTGCTCCGATGGCTGTGAATTAGGACTGTACAACACTTAGTCTGCGAGAGGAGGTGGGATTAAAATATACGTAGTCACCGCAACTATGGAGCTCGCCTCATCAATAGCTTTCTATCGCTAGCCGGACACTTGTGAAGAAGGGTAACTCCACCATCATCGATCTCCAGTTTTGCGTCAGAGACAATGCAAACACAGTTTTCCCATAATGGGCTGCATAATCAGCTTCAGGTGTTGGAGCCATGTTGGATCAAGTGATAGCTGACGAAGCTTGTTGTCTCAGTGCGTCATAATCGTCCTGAGGCGCTCCATGTGCCGACATGCCTTACTTCCGATAGTAAATCTGTGGGCGGAATTAGTATCCCAAACAAGAGCAAGAACCTAAAAAAAATCATTGCATACCTTTTTGAACTGGAAATGCAGTTGAAGAATGCCCTGCATAGAGAAAATGGGTCAAAAACGAACATTAAATAGCGCAAGAACATACGTAAGGTATGGACATACCTTTTCGAAACTGCTTCTAAAACCCCTGTCTCTTTTGGCACTGTAGTCCCATTCACGATCGACAATGCGAAATGCAATGTCTTCATAAGGCGGCCCTGCAATAAAGCGAATGAGACAAGTGTCTTCCTCACCCGCCTTGACAAAAGATTGGCCACGCTTCCGTCCATGTTCACGCTCGATGCGGTAGGTAGGCGCCTTCGTCTTATCGATCAAGTCTGGGTAGAATATGTTGAATCGATAGCCGTGAACAACTTTCGGTGGAGGGTGGTCGTGGTCATAGTGTGTTTGGTTGTACTTGTTCCATTCGTATCCCATCTGCACGCGATTGAAATAACGCGGTTTTCGGGGACGATATTTGTGAGCCCACGGCAGTTGCGAACTGCTGCTGACAGTTTCCTCTGCTGTAAATATTTCTTCGTTTTCACTAACCCCTCTCGCCACTTCGCGTTCGTAAAGAGCCCTTGTAGCTTGGGAGAAGTCTTCGTTGGGCAAAGATGCGAATCGATCGACAGTAGTTCCAAGCGCCGATTCAGGCTTCTTCACATGAGATGGTATTGATTGAGTGGACCTTTCTGCACCTCGCTGCCGCAATGGTACATATCCCATTTTAAGTACCTTTTGTCGCTCTTGGGCCTATATAACATTAGTTGACTGATCATTGAAACGGGCATAGATGGGCTAAACGAACCACTTGATTCAGGAATACTGATTCGTCAATGATTTCGAGGACCTTGTCTTCCGGTCGCAGTTGAAGTAACGGCTCTGGGTCAAGATTGAATTCTTCCTTGACTTGCACAAGCTCTCCGACAACTGGAGCAATTGGAGCGAGTTTGAGTCGCACGGACTCTGCCTCCTCCCTCTGTTGTTTGCGGAGCGCCTGAACTCTCCCTGCAATGACTGCTTGGAAAACCTTCTTCAGCTTAGCCTTCGCTTTCCATACGGTCAGGCTACGCAAAAGCTCTTCCCAGTAATCAGTATCGATTGGCTCGTTGGAGTTGAGCTTGCGCTTGACCTGGCCCTCGAGCGTCTCCAGTTGTTCGTAGGACTTGGGGCTAAGAATCTTGTTGATATCGGCAGCTACGGAGCTGAGAACACGGCCTTCGGGTGCTGATGTTTTCTGACGATCACGGCAAACAATTTTCATAGTCTAATCATGGTTAGCATTTTATTTTCGATAATATATTTGTCCTCTGTCGACTTCTCCCTCACCTTCCAAAAATCGCGATTCTTTTGGGCCTGCTCGAGGGTTATAAATGTATCAATGTCTTTCTCCAGTTCCACCAGTTGATCCTGTGATAAGCCCTCAAACACACCCTCGGGATCAATCAGATCCAACTCCGAGTCCGGTATTTCATCATCTAGGGGGTTTCTTGTGGGATCGATGATGCGTAGAGTGACTGCCAGCCAGTCGATGGGTTTAGCGCGGCCTTCCTTCACGCGGATCTCTGCCTTCTTTTTCGCCTGTTTGAGGACAAAAATATCCTCTTGCGCCACCCAGGCGCGCTCTTGCTCGTCATCTTGCAGCTGATTCACTCGATTCTGGTCCCTCCTGCTCCGCTGAGTAGAGCTACTATTATCGTCGTTCCACTGTCCGCGGTGGCGTCTATCATCTTTGCGGGGAATCTTTTCGGACCGTTTCCATGGGGGCGAACTGGAGCGAGACCGGGAGCGTCCTCGTTTGCGATCAGGATGATATGTTGACATGGTTCTGCGGGGCAGCCTATGAAGAGAAATGTGAATAGCAGACCGTGAGACAGCTGTAGTGTAGCTGCTTTGGTTCAGAAAAAGGTGAGCTGCCGCTGCGGTTGGCGGTAGCGGAATTCGGTGATTGGACGATAGCCGCAGCCTAGGCTGCGGCGGCGGCTGCATCAACCTCAGATCAACCTCAGGTCAACATCTGGAAGGTAGATTCTTCTCCTTCTCTTCTCTGGTTAGGATCCCTGAGTACTGGTTCTCCGTTCCTAGCATGGGAATAGAGTGTTGAGGGCCTCGAGTGGATATGTCACCATGGCAGAGGCTTCCCACGCGCAATGAATCGGCGCCACCGCTTCTATATAGCTTCATCTACACCCCACAAAACTATGAGTTTCGTCTCACAGACCTTACCTACATCTGGCTTGAACGCCTAGATCGCAAGCATATATTATTAAAAGCCGACAACATTGAGACAAGCATCGACCCCAGTGAAGATGCAAAGCAATATGAAGTGTTTATGCAGAAGATAGACGATGCTCTTCACGGCACCAAGTCTAGCACAGTGAATGTGGTCTCTGGCCGCAAGTCGGGTTCGCTGACAGTGGTCACCAGCACGAGCCTGCCAGGCGGCTTGAGGCCTCTGGAATGGTCCTTTTCACTTGCCAAGGAGTCCCCGTCAGCAATCACCCAACAGTTGCTTCTTCCTCTTCTGAAGCGTGAAACGGAACATGAGAAACGAGAGCAGTCACTGCTAGAGCAGCTCAAAGACAAGGATAATGTCCTGTCTAAAATATTTGATAAGATCGATCCGTCTCAACTGACCGCAATGTTCCCAGGTACCGTGGGCGCTCGACATGCAAAGCCAAGGACATCAGATTTAATCAAGCATATCAAAGGCGCTACCAGATTCGATGAGCAAGGGTGGCGTGAGACTTTTGGGCATGATCGTAATATTGTATTGGATGCAGAAAACATAATCGAACTCATGACTCGATTTACAAGTGCGACAATATCTGGCGTGTGGTGGGAAAGCCTTGATGATGAGCTCGCTCCAAAGCAATCAGAGACACAGCAGGAAAAGGCGAGCAAAAAGAACCATGTTCCCAGCACTGATAAGGATGCTGAGAGAGGGGGAGCTTTTGATGAGAACGAAAGCACCGAAGACGAAGATGAATTTCAGGTACACGCGCACACACCAACTCCAGGCAGCTTCATTGCTAACTATTCCATGCAGCGTCAAGCAACTCCGCCTCACCTTAAACGCAAAAAAGAAGAAATGACTAAACAAGCGATATATGAAAAGGAGTCTGCCGAAGTAGCGGGGTCCACGCAATCAGACCAGACTGATGAATCGACTGACGAGCAAGGCAGCAGTAGGCGATCGCATGTTCAGGCACAAAAGCCCCCGAAGAAAGCCGTGGGTCGTATCGGAGGATTTGAAACCGTTGCCGTAGAGCGACCGAAAGGGAGGGCGGTCTCTGTGTCATCTACAAACTCAGATGCGGAGTCGCCAAAGGCACAACACGCGGCAGCCACCAGGAAAGTTAGCAGAGCAGACGATGACTCCATGTCTAATTCTGAACACGACACAACTCCATTTTCCAAACCACTTAGTTATAGGAAGGAAAAGAGGGTCGAAACAGGCGTTACCAAGCAGAAAGGCAGTCTAGGCAGGATAGGAGGCAAAAAGCCAGCGCCCAAGAACGAAAGCATACGACCAACTCCACAGGAGACAGTCGAGAATGATATTGAAACACAAGCTGACAACGACGACGACCTGTCCCAACATAACAGTCATTCCCCCAGGCCCGTACCAACTCCAAAAAAGAGCAAGAAACTAGGCCTCATTGGTGGCGGCCGCGCAGCGAAAAGAAAACCAGAATCACCCTCACCCGATCACGAGAGCTGCCATGATGACGATTTGAGCGCTGAAACTAAGCAGAACACAACGAAAAAGGAATCACTATCATCACCTCCACCGCCACAACATCCATCCGCGCCAACATCGCCCATACAACGACGACACGTACCGTCGCCCGAACTAGAACTAACCGCAGAACAGAAAGCAAACCGGAAACGAGAAGAATTGAAGAGACAACTAGACGCGAGGAGCAAAGCTCCGGCGAAGAAGAAGAGGAAATTCTAAGCTTAGTTCATCTCGCTCTATTTAGGTAGGAATATAGGATATATGGTATTATTTGTATGTATTCTCGGTTCAATGCTATGAATGCCCCATGTAAATAATATTCATGACGGTGTGAGCTATACCATTAGAGCCTGAAAAGTAGAACAATATTACTACGAAAACAGAAATTGCGTATAATACAGGGGTATATTGAATAAATACAAAAGACAGCCAACCAAATGCGGCTGGGTGAGAAGAGAAAGGCTTAATTAGTTAGCCTGGAAAAGGATTCGACGTAGACTCTTTGTGAAGATTTTGTTCTACCGGAGTCACCAGCCTTACTTTCTTCGCTGACCCTTGCACGCCACCTGCGGAAGACATAGGATTCAGGCCGCCTGCAACGGCCGTACTCCCACCACTAGCAGTTCCCAGTGAGGTAGTCTCACCAGACGACGCTGGAGCTGCTGTAAGCATGCCACGAACTTTTTCAACCGCCCTGCTCTCGCCAGTAACCCAAGGATCTCGCTTAGTAGTAACGTTCGAGGCCACTCTGCGGCCAAAAGCAGCCGTTTGCACGGCTTCGCGGTGCTCTTGGCGTCGTGGGCCAGGACCACAATCGTGCATACAGCCAGGTGTAGGGCAGCTTCCTTCGCTAACTTCAACGTCACCGAGCCATTTCTGCATGCATGCAAGATGTCCACCGTGGCCGCAGCCCTGGCACCATGACCACAGACCGGAGGCTTGGGGTCGGAAAGAAGGGTGTCCATATTGTGCTAGCTCTGACGCCGGAAGTGGCTCCGTCTTATCAGACGAAAAAGAAACTTGTGGGCTGGTGTCCATGTCATCTGTTTTCAAGTCACCCTCACGGCTTGTGGACTCAGACTTGATCCATTCAACTGGCGGCTCCAAGCTGAGACAGACCGGGCACGGGTCTTGTGGCGTACGGCACCTATAACATCGTCGGTTGTCTTTGATGGGGTTTTCGTAAGGCTTCTTGCACGTATAGCAGAAGACATTGATGTATGTATCCGTTTGGGCGTAGTCGTATACTGCCGAGTACATGGGTACACAGAATTTTCGCAGTTCGGCGGCCTCGACATACATGGAATGACGCATGAGCTGCTCGTTGTATGCCTTGAACACTCGCTCACACTCATGATATGGTAGGATAGTTTCGCAATCATAGAATAGAGAATGTATCGTACTCAGAAGATGGGCCGCCATCTGAATGTCGACAGGAGCGGTACTATGATAATGTCGCACTGCTTCTCTCAAGATGACCTGTGCACTCCACGGTTTGCTTGCCGATATCTCAGGAGAAAGGGGAAGAATATAATCGTTGTTTCGCTCCAGGGCAGCCTCATGAGACCTCGGCCGTTGGTCACCTTCGTTTTCATTGGACTCTACTAATAAAGGAACAGGGCTCGACGGGCGTGCAATATGTGTCTGATTCGCGTCGGGAGAGGAACCTTCAGAGAGGATCTCTTCTTTATATGATGCGTACTCCGGAATACTAGCAGCATCAGAGGATGCAGGTTCATCCTCCTCTAAGATCACATCTTCCTCCGTTTCCCAGCCAACGCTCTCTCTCCGCGAGGTATTGACTGCAGTAGTGCGCGGGGATAACGAGATATCAACCGATTTTGTACGCTGTGAGCTATCCGTAGAAGCCGAAAACATAGGAAAGCTCTCTGTAGAATCATGTCGGAGATACGGGCCGGGCCGAGACGAGCGGTTCGCTTCATTCGCTAGAGATTCAAGATTGAGCACCTTTTTCGGTGCAGCCTTGTAGTCCCGGAGGAGAGCCTTTCGATTCTCAACTTTTTGCTCGTAGTCATCTTCGGAGCCTTCCTTTGTCACGAAATCATTGGGTCTGTGAAGACGCCAGTCCGCACGGCCAGCTATTGCCCGAGGTGCAGATCTCTGGTCACGTTCTTGGTCGTCAGGAGGACCATCGCGAATTTGCTCTGAGTTGAGGCTTCCGGAGTAAAATGGCATAAAATCGCTTGATTCCGATTCTTGCCGCTGCATTCTGGGTACTCCTGCAACGTCAGGTTGATTCCTAGCACTGTAACGAGAGCTCATTACAGAGGGTGGTAAAGGTTGTAAGTCGATCAAATCATCTGTTAAAGCCGCCCCTTGAGCAACCGAAGGAGAATGGGTTACCGAGGGAGAGTCTGGGAGAGGCTGCGCAAGAGGAGTCGTCATGTTTGATGTGCTCTCAACATCTGGTGTAGTGCGTCGGTGGGATTCTGTCTCGATGACCCCTTTGAACAAGTGAGACTTGACTTTGGCTGACTTTGATCCTTCAGGCACACGTGTTGAGTCACCAAAGTGCGCATGCAGAGGTTTATGACCGTGGCTTGTCTTCTCTTTAGGCTGTCGCCGTCTTTCTTCCGCTCGCAATTCAAGTTCCTGGACCACTGTATACTTCACGATGCTCCAAGTCTGTGCCAATTTATGTTGACCTGCTATTTCGGCTTGCTCCGCATTCCATTCTAGATCGTATATTAACGCTTGCACCTGCTTATGAGGACGGGGCGTGAGTTGGCCGTCCTTCATCAAAACGGCGTACTGCTCGGCTAAATACCGGAAAATCACAGCATCCGATGTAACACCCTCAACTTGTCCTATCGCGCCAAGCTGATGCGGTGACGGATGCTCGCCAGACAATGCGTTTTCCAGCGAGACGATGTTTATTCTCTCTTCCGGATCTGGAGGGGTATTTCCCAACGACTTGGATACCCCCAGGGCCATCCCTTTTTGACGTCTAGGGTGTATAGCTGGAATGTCGTCGATGGCAGCTTCTGTAAAACTCTGGCGTCTATCAAAGCCTCGATCACTATCCTCCGAGAAATTGAAAAACTCTGTACTCTTGACAGCCAAAGCTCTACGTCTAGGCCGCTTCTGCACTGTAGCAACGACGTCTCCAGTCGGGCTCCACGCGAGCGCACACATTGGTCGACGACTGACGACGTCAGGGATGAATCGAATGTCGGTTTGAGTAAACGACCCTGCCTCGCCCACAGTCCAGAGTAAGTCGCTGGATTTCCATAGTAGGTCTGCGGCTGGTGTGTCGTAGCGATCAATCTCTCGGTAAGGAATGTGTGGCCGGCGAAGATCCCACAGATGGATGCGAGGATCTTCTTTATCATAAGTTGTAACCACCTGTGTCGATTGCCAATTTCTGTCATCAGAGAACTCAGAAGCACGACTGGCCGGTCGCCATCTCACGTTGACCACCGGCTGGGGAGCTCGAAACTGGAAAGTTGGCTTCTGCCTTCGTTCTGCCGATGAAGAGAAATCCCAGACTTTGACCTGCCTATCTGTGCCGGCACTCACAAGGTGCTTTCCATCGGGATGCCAGTCGACGGCGTAGCATGGCTTTTCATGAGCCGCGATTTTCAGCTGCGGAGCCTTTGTTTGTCGGTAATCCCAACACTGAATGGCTCCGCTGTCTGTTGCGGTGGCAAATACTGTTCCATCCCCTGTAGACCAACGAATGTCGCGTACTGCATCGCTGTTGCTACTGTAGCGAGATATGCTTTGAATGGTGGCTGCCGGGGATGCCGACCTCAAATCCCACATCCGAATTGTGCTATCCTGGCTGCCTGACAGAAGCCATGCCGGACGATGCGGATTAAAAGCTAGTCTGTGGACCTGACGACTGTGGCCGTTGAGCCTAGAGAGTTCCAGGCCTGCTCGCTGCAGGTCATATGTGATGATGCGGCCATTGGCTGCGGCAGTTGCAATAACCGTGTCAAATTCGCCATGAGACCATTTCACATCCTTAATCGCCAGTTGGTCCTTAAATTTCGATGCTAGTCCGGTCAAGACTTGTTTCTTTGAGGAGGTCTTTATTATGGCGTCGCGGAGATTGAATTCTTCGGAGGAGCCGTCCTGCGAGACACGAATCGTTTTGAAGATTTCGCGACCAGCAATCACGGCGTGCGTTTTTTGCGGGGAAATGTCGAGGGACGCGATCGATAGTCCTGTACGATGTGTGACGGTCTGCGAGGCCCCAGGCCTAGTTATGGAGTCAGCTTGATCGGCTTTGCCAGAAGAAGGGGAGCATTACAAGGACCTCGACCTCGTCAGTCTCACACCCTGATGATCATCTTCGGCCACTCGGCCAGAGCCATCGGAGGGGCTCGGTGAGCGCGAACCGGTAAAAAAGGGCTGTGTCAGCCTGGCCAGGGCACTGGTAGCTCGATTTGCGTAGACCTTGTGCGCCTGGGCGTGCGATGCTGGCGGGGGCGGCCGCAGCGGTTGAGGGGTTTCTGCATCAAGTGGTGGATCTGCCATTGTGACCGCTCATTGCGGCTGTGCGAGACTAGGAAGACGCTGGAACAAGCAGCACAGAGGGGTCACGCGAGGATTTGGAATGGATGTGTGAGGAAAAGAGAGCTCTCCCATGTTTGTGTGGTTGGTGATCGGTGGTTGTTGGTGGTTGTACTGGAGCTGTTGTCCGGCCTGCGGATCTCCCTTGCTTGTCGGAAGCGGCAGCCGCGTGTCCACTGCGCAGCTCTCGTACGGTAGAACAACACAGGTATAAAGCGCACTTCCTGTATCTTGCGTGCTATGTACACCTCCTGCACACTACAGTGCATAAGGCCTGATACGTCCATTTATCGCTCAGGAGAGGATTTTACATCCGCTGCCTACTTGCTCAGGTGGCCGGCATGCTGGTGCTGTGGCAGAACAACAGTACCAAAAGACACTCCATACAGGGTTGACAAGATAGAGCACAGCATACTTAGACTATATCAGTAAACTGAATAGTTCTCTACTGTATTTGAACATCAGAACCCGATCCTCTATTCATCCCTTAACAAGCTACAACATATCTAGGACGGAGAGCTAAAGCACACATCGTGGATCAATATCCAAACGCCTCGACACAGGTCAAGAACAGCTCGAGCGCACCCTACCACCTTCGTGGCTGCCCAGGGAAACTCACACCAGGGATCTGATATTGTATTAGTCCGTCATAGGTGATCAACGCAGATCGAGCGTTTCTTTTCTCTTTCGAGGCAGAAGTTCCCGACTTTGACGTGCGCACAACAACGTCAAGGCCGTTTTCGAATCTTATGTGCGTTGCAAATATGGTCCCGTGATGCCTGGTGCTTTTTCGTTCTCTTGTCAGTGCAAAGATGCCTTCCTGAGTAGGATACTGCCCGTTCCTAGGCCTGAAATAAGGCCAATGCTAGAGCTTGTGGATTAGATATTTCTCAGACATTAGCACGGACAGATCGAAACTGCATGCGAGGGATCAGATTCTGCTTGGGGGGCACGCAGACACGCACGCACACCGTCTGCACCAGCATAGATGCCCGACCTAGGGCAATCGAATTACGAACGTCGATTCGATTTTTTATCCCTGCGGACATATTGAATTCATCTGAGATGTGTTCTATTGCTAAGTGACTAGGCCATGATCTCTATCTGATATGCGGCATTCTGCGCACTGTGCAATGACCTCATGTACCCGTTCCAGCCCCGTCCTAGCCCTATAGAATAGATATATTATACTTGCAATGTTCACATTTCTACCTTTTTCTAAGTCTTAGGGTCTAATTCGCCTCACGGTCGGCTAAATCCAACCAATAAACTTGAGGGCTGTCCTGTCTGGATGCATTTCCTGTGATGGTCAGTCTAGATTCTAGAATCTGGAATACATACTAAGACCGTGCTGTTTTATGTTTCATCGGTTTTATCATTTTGTGACACTTTCCGTTTGCGGGAATTTCTCCCGTAAATCCTAGCATGGTGGTGGAGGAATTATACCCATCAGCTTTTAAAGACAAATTGACCAAAGGGGTAGATTGATAATATTCTTTTTTTTTTATTGGCGGGGGTGGCGCCGCTAGCCCGGAGGATTGCACCGCGGGAAGACATGGTAAGACGGAGTCCACTAGAAAGGGGACAACAAAACGTCAGTGGTGTGTGGTGTGACGAGATTACACTGATTAGACAAGCACTGGGGGAGTTAACTATGTCCAATATCCTGATTATTTGAAAGGAAGCGCGCTAAAAAAGTTAGAAGGGGAGGGGAGGGGGGAAGGGAAATCATAGGACGTTGATGTCGATGAAGCGGTGTGTGAAATGAGCTGCATTCATTCTCCAGCTCTGTCCAGGGATACTGGATGTGTCCGTTTGTCAATTCAGTTTGACCGAATTGAGGAATTTTCTAGCCCTCCTTGAAATGGCCGTGGGGTGGCTGCTCGGGCTGGCCAGAACGGGATCCTTGTAGAATTTTAATGACATTGTTTATTGAGATAGTTATTGTTACTGACTGATATCATATTCCAAGGTTATTGTCGGGAAAGAGAGAGAGAGAGAGAGAATAGTACCAGTCATCTTCTTCATGTGCCAATATTTTATTCCTAGTCTTCCTATTAGATAGGCTTAAGCCACACCGCCGCCAGGAGGGTTGAACAATGATATGATTCAATGCCTCTTGCTCAGTTTCTCGTCCTCTCTCCCTTTTAGTGGTCTGTAGACTGATTGTATGATTGTAATTAATCCTTCATTTCCGCTTTAACTAATTAGTTCGGACAAGGCCAGAAACAAGGTTCGGATTATTTGACCGTCCTTGTTCGTCCACGTATCATCATTTCCCAGGGATATACTTCTCCCTCACCGCAATGTCACAAGCATTCCAAATCCGTCACAAGCAAAAGGAGAAAAGGCTCCGTTTGGTTCTCGCACAACAAATCCGTTTAGAGCCTTGCCTTAGGTGCATTTGTGCACTGCCATCATCATATGGACCATGACTAGCAATCGTTTGCCAATGGCTAATATCCGGAGCACAAAGGATCCCTCTCCGGCAGACTGGGATAGGGTTGTGCGGGACGGCGGGACGCGCCGGCGCGAGGGGACGGGCAGGACAGGACAAACCTTGGAACGGGAAATCCAGCGAGCATCGGCCAACCAACGACAGACAGGGGTGTTTTCTCCAGACCATATTCTCATGCTGTGTACTGTTACACACACCGCCCGTATGCCGGAGCATGAGGAATGGATGTTCCGAGCATGGATGAACCTTGTAAGCAGAGTAGCCCAGCTCGCCGGCTCATGGGAACATTCGTTCTAGAAGTCGTCACTCACGACGAAATAATATATCATTTCAGGAGTAAAATATGGTATGTTCATATATACAACGCTCTGACGGAAACATTTCATTCTATTTACTGTGCATACATACCCGCCCGTCTCTGCATCTACGACGTCGACTAAAACTGTAGAAGAAGTATGACGGAATAGATTAGGCCTGGATCCATAGATGTTACTACTAGCAGTAAGCTGAATGCAATCAGATGGTCATATCACAGCCCACTCAAGTTATAAACTGATCGAAACCGTGCTACGTAAATACGTAGCAAGTTCAGGTTGCCGGTGCAAAGTAACCGCCTCCTGTCACAAATCGAGCTGGGTCTCGGTCAGTCCTACCAGACTTCATTTTGTCGATGTTGTACCGAGTACCTACCACCATCACGGGGTGGCTTACATATGCGTGTGTGCACAGTCCATGAGGTGGGTTCGGCGAACGGGAGATGGGAACTTGCCTGGGGAAAGTCTAGTCTCTCTTCGAATAGTAAATCCTACGTACAGACATACGGCGAACGACTTCCTACAAGACCCGCTCAGCAGCGCTTCAAATCCCGACAATCAAACTCCAGGGGCTGCCCAGCGGTTTTCCGCCACGATCTCGGAAGAAAGAGGGCTTGCAGACTGCTGCCCTAACCCGTTTTGTCGGAGGATCCCAAAAAAATCGGATCTCTTCACTTTAGTAACTAACGGCTCGAGGACAGCTCATACAGTTGATGGCATAGTGCACAATTTTCGTATTTCTCTTATAAGACTAGTATTATTGCAGTAAGGAGGAGAATTTTCACACGCCATGGGAGATGCGTCCATACGTACATAAGTGGAGTGTGAATTGATCTGAACCTTTAGTCGATACTCTGCGATTAGTTATATACATGTGCGAGCGGTATAACTAGCGCTGAGATTGTTGTTCCTGTCTGAAAGATTTATTAGTTAGTACCTCCTGCTGGTAGACCGGCATTCAAAGTTTTTTTTTTTCTCCTGTCAGATACTTTTTCTTCTTTCTTGCATCACAGCTGATGCGGCCAATTCCCCGCTCCCTAGTCGACTGGAGTGGACTTGGTTTGTTTATTGCTGTGCAGCTCGGCTCCCGCTACCACCAACGGGATTTGATCCAGTCTGATCAGACCTGCGCATGAAAGCAGCGTGAAAACAGTGTCTGGAAGCGTGCCGCAGATCAGATCTCTTGTAAACCGATCCGTTGGTCTTTGATTGGGTAACGGGCTAGGAAGTCCTGGTGACCTGCTCCCGCACCCGGCATCCCACATTCTTCAGTGTTCACGGGACCGGCTAGAGTTTGCCATCAGATTCGCCTTCCAGGTAAGTCGGGGAGAAGGTGCGTGTAGCGTTGATTATTATTCTCTTCTAACAAGGCCAGTGGCGCCCGCTTCCACATCCAGGTGTACTCGGTCCATTTTTTTGGCCGTCGCAGGAGCATAGGCCGGCGACTCTGCATACAATAAAGAAAGAAGAACGCCCTTGTGTTGATTATTTGAGATCTAGACTCGACCGCAGTGACATAGCGCTGAGTCTTTTGAGAGTAAACTAGCACTGGTGACCCGGCCAGTGGCCAATCAGTGACATCAGAAGCCATCTGACGATCGAGGAGTTTGAGTCAGTGTGGAGCCGTCAGCTGGGGAGGTAGTGTGTTGGGAGGCGAGAAGTTGATTCAAGCCATTGGAAGCAGAGAAGAGAAAGGGAGAGAAAGGAAGAACGAAGAAAGAAGGCAGCGTGTACGTTGCAATTGTATGGTGTTGTTTGTTGCAGGAAGGAAGAGGTAAGAAAAGTGTCCGACTGGCAACTACCCGACCCGCTCCTGCCCTCTTTCTTTTCCAAGTTCCCACGGCAGGTGCGACTCCCGCTCACGGCCTAGCCCCGTCGAGAGCTCGTGCCTTCCGTTCTCCGCGAAAAAGTTGGACGAGGACGAGACAGACAGACAGACAGACACAGAGACATCTTCTGCCCCTCTGCTCCCCTCTCTCTGCTCTGCTCTGCTCTCGCTGCAGGAACGCTGCAATCCTCGCAGCTTATAACTTTCCCTCTCTGCGCCTCTATCCTCTCCGACCACTACTTAATTTTTAATATCCCGTCCTGTCCTGTCTGTCATTGTCGCCTCTTGCTTGCTTGCTGCTCGTTTCCTTCTCCGGTCTGTTGTTATTGCTGTTGTATTCTATTTTGCCTAACTTGTGATTCCTTACCTCGCTCTTGCTGCATCTGCTGCTGCTTTCTTTCGCATTTACGGTGGTCATCTGTTGTCTAATCAGTCGCTGCTGCATGTGTTTTTCGCTGCATTCTAGGCCCGCCTTTGTACAGCTACCCCCCGGTCTCTCGACGTTCGAGCACTCAACAACTACATTTAATATTAATCAGGGCGTCTGTCTCACCCCAGCGTCTATGCGGTGCTAATCACATCACACCAACGATCCTAACCTATTTATAATCCGACTGCTCTCTACCCACTACCCTGGCCCTCGGTTTTAGCCTAAGTCGCCGGTGCTACACCACACCCGTCGTTATTTATATATCCGTCCTCCCGCTCGCCACTCTCTACTGTCGCTACCGATTGTGATCCAGAGTTGAGGTTTCTCCGCCGTGGATGAGTGACATGGAACTGCGCTGAACATCAGACTTTGACTACGTGCGTGGGATTGACAATTTGTGGAGGAATGGCGCCGCCTGGTACTATTGGACAGTCGGAAACGACGCTCTCCCCAGGCGCTTTGGAAACCGCCCAAACCTTGCTGTTTTGGTTTCAGATAATTTCGCCAATTGCCCTTTTGCTGGCTTTTGTGGCTGCTTTCATTGTCTGCTCGATAGCTTCCGCAAGACAATTGACTCCTACTCGCAATGAAGCAGCAAGCGGCCCCGGAGGTCGGCCGCTTCCTAAACGGTCAAGAAGTACAATGGCAATTCTGAAGGACCGTCAGAATTTCTCACCGCGATTCCGACTCGTCTTTCAATGGCTCTCGCTAGGCGTGATTGTGACGTTCTTGCTTGATGCTGCTATTAATGTCTCGCACGCCATTATCTGCCGCTCTGAGCACTGGTGGCGCGGCCAGGCGACGGTGGTAAGTTCTATAAGATATCAACTGATCCCATATGCAATACCAGTTTATATGCTTATTCTTTCTTCTTCCCTCAGATCTACATTGTCGGCAGCTTCTTTGTGCATGCCTTGATTCTAATCTCACTGGTTGATGCGAAACCCTCGCCAACAGGGGCGCAATTTGCTCCGTGGACATTGGCGATCGTGCTTGATGCCACAATTTGGGCAGCTTCTTTGGCTATATATGGCAATCCACACCGTGAACCAATAGTAGGGAACCCTCAAGGTGGCCCATTGCGACACGGAATGACTGCCTGGGAGGCCGTCGAGTTAGCCACCAATGCAATCCGTTTAATCATATTGACAGCCCTCGTCTTTCTTTATATCGTTTCGACGACTCGGAGGCCAGGTAACCGCAAGGCCGATTCTCGCTTGGCGGGGAATGTTGCGGAAACAAGAGGTCTTTTGGGTGCGGAAGAAGGTGCAGGATCTAATGGCTCTGCATATGGCACGACACACACCAACGGTCACATAACACCCCCGCAACAGCCAGTTGACCCATGGGTACGGCCGACAACTGTGCCATCGACCAGCTGGTGGGAATATCTTAGTGGCTACTCGCTTTTCTTTCCTTACCTCTGGCCCTCCAAGTCTCGCAAGCTTCAACTGGTAGTGGTCATCTGCTTCGGTCTTATAATGCTGCAACGAGTCGTCAACGTGTTGGTGCCTTATCAAGTGAGCGTCATTACCAACATCTTGTCCGAAGAAGAAGGTGAACATCTACGAATGCCTTGGGTTCAAATCTGTTTGTATATCCTTTACCGCTGGTTGCAAGGCAGTCAGGGTCTTATTGGGTCGTTGAGGTCCAGCTTATGGATTCCTGTCAGTCAATATTCTTATATGGAATTATCAACGGCCGCCTTTGAACATGTCCACAGCCTGAGCTTGGATTTCCACCTGGGTAAAAAGACTGGCGAAGTCTTGTCAGCGCTAAGCAAAGGCAATTCCATCAACACTTTCTTGGAACAGATTACGTTCCAAGTTGTGCCCATGTTGATCGACCTTGGGGTTGCAGTTGGCTATTTCCTAGTTGCCTTTGACGCATATTACGCGCTAGTCGTGACCATTGTCACTTTCTGTTATCTCTACGTGACAGTACGCATGGCCCAGTGGCGAGCTGAGATCAGGCGTCAGATGGTGAATGCCTCTCGACAGGAAGATGCTGTCAAGTAAGTAACAGGATGCGAAGATGTTTTCAACTGCGTATACTAATCATTCTCAATTATAGGAACGACTCCATGGTTTCGTACGAAACGGTTAAGTATTTCAATGCCGAGTCATACGAGTTCAATCGCTACCGCAATGCCGTTAATGATTTCCAAAGGGCCGAATACCATGTGCTTTTCTCTTTGACATTGATGAACACGTGTCAAAACACCGTATTCATGCTCGGACTTCTCGTGACGTGTTTTATTGCTGCCTATCAAGTCTCAACAGGCGAGCGCAAGGTTGGTGACTTTGTAGGGCTGTTAGTATACATGGCCCAGCTCCAAGGGCCGTTGAACTTTTTCGGCACCTTCTACAGATCGATTCAGTCAGCCTTAATCAATTCGGAGCGCATGCTGGAGCTTTTTAGGGAACAGCCAACTGTTCGCGATGATCCCAAAGCCGAGCCGATGAGTGGCTGCGATGGGGAAATAGTATTTGACAACGTTCACTTCTCATATGATAGCCGCAAGCCGGCACTTAGCGGACTATCATTCGAGTGTCGACCAGGCACGACAACTGCCCTGGTAGGAGAATCTGGTGGTGGAAAATCCACAGTTTTTCGTCTTCTCTTCCGTTTCTACGACTGCAAAAGCGGGGCAATTCGCGTCGATGGCGAGGATGTCCGAAACATGACTATTGACTCGCTGCGCCGTTATATCGGCGTGGTACCCCAGGATACCGTATTGTTTAATGAGACTCTGATGTACAATTTGAAATACGCATGCCCCGAAGCGACTGATGAGCAGGTTTATGAGGCATGCCGCGCTGCGAGCATTCATGAAAAGATCCTCACATTTCCTGATGGTTACCAGACAAAGGTTGGGGAGCGAGGTCTCCGACTGAGCGGCGGGGAGAAGCAACGCGTGGCTATTGCCCGTACGATATTGAAGAATCCGCGCATCATCCTCCTGGACGAAGCAACGGCAGCGCTTGACACCGAAACCGAAGAGCAGATTCAAGATGCTCTTTCAACCTTGTCCAAGGGACGGACGATGCTCGTGATTGCTCACAGATTGAGCACTATCACGGATGCGGATCAGATTTTGGTTATGAGTGATGGTCAAGTCGCCGAACGCGGCACACACGAAGAGCTCCGCGACCTGAACGGCCGGTACGCCAGTATGTGGCGTAAGCAGATACGAGCTCAAAGAGCCGCAGAGCTCCGCGGTGCCACCGTGACTGATGATAGCTCCAGTCAATCCGAAGGAGAAAGGAAGGCTAAGACGATATCTCGACGTTCAAGTCGAGCGGGGGACGCCCAAAACCCGCAAAACAGGTCACAATTTCCTGCTGATCTATAAATCGGGCGTGAAAAATCCGCTTCTTGCCATCTTAATTCGACTATTCCATTTTCTTCTCATTTTCACGTTTCATCTTTGACATCATTGATACCTTTTTTGTTCTGCTTACTTTATATGACTTCCTCGGCATGATGGCATGGTTTTGAGTTATGTGCACCATACGAAGTTTGTTTTCTACTAGGAGCTGCGCGCATAACAGCGGACGCACGCATTATGGATGTTGTTTCGTGGAGCCAGGATGCACAAAAGTATATTCTTGGGTTGTAGATAGATAATTATCCATCTTTGTCTCTTGGAAATCAGCAAATGATATAGTGTCATTTTACCGTTGACGAGGAGGATCTAGTAGGTAGTAATAGAGTCAACATGACTCGTATGCATTTGGAGCAGTCTTTTCTTTTTCTGCAGATCGCTGGTCCGTGTCTTCACTGTTTTCTCCTCGCGCGCGTGCCGAGGCTGCAGCTCGTGATTTTCGTTGGCCATGCTCTCCGCTCGGCGCTTGCAAGTTGATAGCTCCTTTTTGTTCCCGCTAGAATACGAACTACTACAGGCCCGGCTGTTCGTCGTGATTTTCACCTGTCCATTTCTGAAAAAATGTAAACAGGCAAAAAGAACACACGTCTGCCGAGGCATCGAACACGTCCGTCGTCGATCAAGGGATGTCAAAGGTTAAAGTATTCTCTCGAATCAGAAAGTTCGAGGCTACCCCTCCAGCAGGCTAGTAGCCAGCTCCTCACGAAACCAGCAAGAGGCATCACATATTAGCAGGGATCTTTAAAATGAACCAGGCACACCCATGAAAAAATTTACCCAAAGAAGTTTGGGGTGATGGGCCAGCACGGCAGAAAACCAACATCTAAGAGCTTTAGTGCTGGGTCGAGGTGGAGTTCGCGGCCAGCCTTACCGCGTATAGAGTGTACATCACGGCTGTCTGGGCTAGGCCAGTGTGACGAGTCCTGATCCAGTTAATTCCATCGATAGTATCGCTGATCCAGTCAATAGATCGCTGGGTTATTTCCTGTCTAAAGCCCTGAGCGCCTAAGATCTTGTTCCCCCCACACGCATTGCTAATCACAACTGCCGGCTCTCTTCGTGTAATGGCACTGGAGTTGGGAAATTACATTGCCAATCGGACATATGGGCAACATGGGTATGACGGAGAAGCAAGTGAAATTCTCCTAAACTCTATGAACCCAATTTCTGGGAGCGCAGGAATATAAGGTCCTTGCACCCAGGCAAAGTTCAAAGCCCGGAAAGTTAGAACTATATACCATCCAACTTCATTCACTTTCTTTTGGTAATAATTCCAAATCGCCAGAGTCAAATAAACAATAATGGCCTCAAACTTTCGACTCAGTGCACGCTCCAGCGCCGGCATCGCCGTTACGCCCGTCACCATTTGGTGGGCAGTATGGGCAGCCGTTTGGACCATTGCTGTCCTGTGCGGCATGGCCTATCTCATTGTCCATCGAAACTCGCCGCCGGTGCGGATCCGTGGTCTCACATTGTGTTTGTCGGCCATTGTCTGTCTGCATCTGTACTGGGGCATCGTGCAGTTCGGACTGATGATCGGCGCCATTATGCCGAATGACGCCCAGTACTGGCTGATGGGCACATGGCTGCCATGTGGCATTGCGCTGTTCCACGGCTACAACACTCGTTTCCTGTATGTTGCGAAGATGCAGAAAAAATATGCTCAGTACGGGCATCGTCTTTTTAAACCTTCGATCGTTGAGGTGAAGCCAAAAAAGACTAATCTGGTGGCCCGTTTTCGGGCTTTGGACTATACCACCCGGATCGTCATTACCGTTGGCGTTGGGATGTTTATCCAGGTCAGGACCGATCCGTTCGTAGAATTGAGTTTTATAGAGTCTGTACTAACGATGAATTACGTCTAAATTAGGTTTTCCTCACGATTCTTATGTATTTGATGTCCCGAAAGTGGCATAGCTCCTGGGGAATTCCCGGTACTGAGGTCCGCGGCGGCGCTGAGGCGAGAATGAAGGCGAATGAAGGTTGGGGTTGGGAGTGGTAAGTTTTTCTCCAGAAGAGTTTCGAGAAACGGTCTGACGTTCTATAGGTGGCCGAGTCTATTCTGGCAATTTTTCTGGTCGTGGGTCATTGCGCCCATCACGCTCTGGAAGTCTCGCAACATCCGAGATACACAGGGCTGGCGGGTTCAGACCATTGGCTGCGCGATTGCCAAGTAAGTGCACATCTATGGATCGAGATCATATAACCCTAGCGCTGACAATCGTAGCCTTCACGGTACTCCCATGTTCCTCATCGCCGTTTATGTCCCCGGCATGGCAGTGGTCAACCAGTACTGGCTGCCCGCTCAATGGATCTGCCTTTCGATTCTTTTCATCGAAATTTTCACCATCTTCCTACCCTGCTGGGAGGTTATGCGCCACCAAAGCCTGCGTCAAGAGACCCTTGACTCAATTGCGCGCTGGGAGCAAAAGACCAAAGCCTCTGGCCGCTCTGAAGTCAAGTCCATGCGATCTGAATCCACACTGATCGCATCCCTCTCCGGCTGGAAATCAATCAATGAATCCATCAAATCCAACGAGTCGCGCGACAGCATCCTGACAATGGGCGCCTTGGAGCATGTTCTCGAACGTAACCCATCGCCGTTGCAGGAGTTCTCTGCTCTGCGCGAGTTTTCCGGAGAGAACATCGCTTTCTTGACCAGCGTGGCCGAGTGGAAACGTGCTCTCCCTGCTGCTATGAAGGAGGTTAGCACTGATGCCCCCACAGACAAGGACTTGCTTCGCGAACAATTCAACCTTGCCTTGCACATATACACGCAGTTTGTCAGCGCTCGCTACGCCGAGTTCCCGCTAAACCTTTCCTCGCAGAGCTTAAAGAAGCTGGCCGATATTTTCGAGCAGCCCGCTCAAGCGGTTTATGGCGACGCAGACAAGAAGAATAATAGCGTCGCTCCTTTTGACGAAAACTTCCCTTTTGATTTCCCCTCTCCTCCAGCGTCTGCAACGTCGACCGAGTTCGAGAAGCCGAAAGCCGGCGTCAAGTCTAATGCCTCCACCGAGACTCTTACAGTGCCATACTGGGGCGAGATCCCAGGAGGGTTTGATGCAGCCGTCTTTGACGATGCAGAGGCTAGTATTAAGTATCTTGTTCTAACGAACACGTGGCCAAAGTTTATCAAGGACCGCCGCGTGTCGCTCACTTCTTTTGAGACTCTTTGCACTTCGGTATAGGTGTACTTTAGTACACCGTTGCGTTCTCTCCCTATAATTGTTGTTTCTTCTGTATGATTCCTTGATTCTTGTACATCATTATACCCTGTTTCTGTTTAGTATTGTTGTATGACCATTGATAATTAATATGACGAGTCTATCGACCTGCGATCTGTACACTACCAAGGAGTTGTCTGTTTAACGCGAAAATTAATAATCACCAACATGCTTAATAATAGTTAAGCCCGAACTACCATTTGTCCAGTCCGAAATCTGATCTAGATATTATTGTGAGCATAAAATATATTTGTGAGTATAAATATAAAGAACTATTGTAGGCGCATCTAGTCTTACAATTGAAGTCAAATCTATAGCCTATTCTCTCTTTTCCTTGCCTCTTTAGAAAGCCGACAAGTCCTGCCCAATGGATACAGCATCAGAAGCGGCTGCGCGCACACACATCCTCGCCGTCCTCCACCGCTACGCAGCACTAGCCCGAGAAACCATCGATTCCCAGGAAATGGTCAAAATCTTCGAGCACGGCACGGGGCTCGTCGAGTTCGCAGACGGCCGCACATTCGCGCCAGATCAGTTGGCCGGCGTCATGGCGAGCAACCCCCCGAAGCTACTGAAGCACCATCTCACCACGGTCGATGTGCAGTTTGTGTCGCCAGACGAGGCACGCTGCAAGTCGTATGTTATATGCCAGACCCATGCGAAGCTGGCCGATCATTGGGGCCAGTGGGATGATGTTGTGCGGCGGCAGAGCGATGGGCGATGGGCGATTCGGCACAAGTTTGTGGAGCCGGATGGTATGGACGCGGAGGGGTGGCTTGCTGAGACTGTTAAGCTTAGACTTGCACAGGAGTGATACCATGTATTCTACGTTGAGTTGAGATAGAATTGTGCAGAGCAGACTGGAGTAGGAAGAGAGTAAAACAAATCCGCCGCCGCTGGTTGGCTGCCCCAGGCCCACATCCAAGCTACCTTCTCCGGGCTCCCAGTTAAAACACTTAGACTTTCGTTTCACAAGTGCACATACAGACAGAGACAGATAGACAGACGACAGAATAGTGAATTTAACACAATGCACCCACCGTCGCCACAGCTGCTGCGTGCTCTGCGCACCTCGATACGCCAATTCTCTCCGTCCTTTCTCATCTCCGCGTCGCTACCACGCCAGTACAGCACCAAGAACCCCATCGCCCCTCACACACCCTCTCGAATCGCGCCTCGCTCCCAACCCGCCAAACCGCAGACACACGATCGCGGCCCTCGGTCCGAGGAAAGCACACAAACCGACTTCTCTGAGCTGAACGTGCTCGGCAACCTGCCCACGCCCGCGACCGCGGTGGACGCCTGTTTGGACGATGGGTTCCATCTGGACAACGGCGTGAAGATCACCCAGGGTGACGGCGTACTGCTTGTCGCGGGCGAGGCTTTTGCATGGAGGCCGTGGCAGGCGCTGAAAAGTGGAGGAGATGGTGCTGTTGCTGCTACGAAGACCGCCATGGTAAACGCCAAAGGCCAGTTTGAGATACCGGAAGAATCGTGGGGGTTGTTGAGTCTGGTTTGGCCGCGGCCTGGTGAGTGACCTGCTATGATACTTGCTGCTGCTGCTCATATTTATTGGTGACTGGACTAATACTGCTCAAGACATCCTCATCCTCGGCATGGGATCCGGCATCATCCCGTTATCGCCCCAGACAAAGAAGCATATCAACTCTCTAGGCATCCGGGTTGATGTCCAGGACACGCGAAATGCGTCTGCGCAGTTCAACTTGCTGGCGACTGAGCGTGGAGTGTCCGAGGTTGCAGCAGCTATGATCCCAATTGGATGGAGGGCGCGATGAGCTGAGCTGTACATATGTATAGACTGTAGGATTGTGGAGTTGGTATTTATTGATAATGTATACGAGACAGACAGTGTATGAGTAGAATGATAAGCAATTCGATTTATTTGAAATGAAAATCTACGTGGACGAGTGCCGCTGTTGATACTGATGCTGTTTGCTCTTTAGTTCACAGCTGACATGCCAAGAGACGTTCGCGGCGATCCAATTGGCGGCCGCAGCTCAGAGATCCTCCTCTACCGTCATCTCCCAGCCCGACATCGTGGTATCCGCCGATGATTACTTCCTGTTTGTTTCGTCTTTTCTAATCCACTCTGCATAATAACAATCGATCAATATGTCCCGCGAGGAGCCTCTGCTCGCTCCACGCCACTCCTCTGAGCAGTCGTCCATCCAAAACGAGGACGAAGAAGACGCTCTCCTGACCGGCGAGCGCACCCATCGCCCCCGCGATGGCACGCAACGAGACTCGTCCTTCTGGCGACAGGCTGGCCTGTTTGCCTGGTCTCTCATAGCCACTGTGGCCGTCATTATCCTGGCTGTTCTGTATCAACACAAAGCCACCACACCGCAACGGCCGTCCGAGGGCCTCACCTGGGGCCCTAATGGCAAACCCGAGGGGAAACGCAACGTAATCTTCATGGTCTCCGACGGCATGGGCCCGGCCAGTCTGTCCCTGACGCGCAGCTACCGTCAGCTCGAGCTTGGGCTCCCCGCGAACGACACCCTGGTGCTCGACCGCCACCACATCGGGAACTCGCGAACACGTTCATCGTCAAGTCTGGTCACCGATTCGGCCGCGGGGGCAACTGCTTTCTCGTGTGGACACAAGAGCTACAATGGCGCTATATCTGTCCTACCGAACCACACTGCCTGTGGAACAGTGTTGGAAGCTGCGCACTTGGCCGGTTACAAGACAGGACTAGTCGTCACCACGCGTATTACTGATGCTACACCTGCGTGCTTTGCATCGCACGCAAACAGACGGGAGTACGAGGATCTCATCGCGGAACAAGAAGCCGGCCAACACCCGCTAGGCCGTGTGGTAGATTTGATTCTTGGAGGTGGCCGGTGCCACTTCTTGCCGCAGGACGTGGATGGCGGATGTCGTGCAGACGACCGGGACATCATCCAGCTTGCGCAAGATAACGGCTTCCACTATATCAACGACCGAAAGGCATTTGACGGGCTCAATGATGGCCAGAACGCCAAGCTGCCACTCCTAGGTCTCTTTGCAGAGAAGGACATACCGTTTGAGATTGATCGTCGATTCCAAGACGACATCTACCCTTCTCTCGAGGAGATGGCTCGCACGGCGCTGGCTGCTCTCAGCAAGGCTACCGAGGAGAGCGAGCAGGGGTTCTTCATCATGATCGAAGGCTCGCGTATTGACCATGCTGGCCATGGCAACGACCCGGCCGCGCAGGTTCACGAAGTGCTCGCGTACGATAGGGCGTTTGCTGCGGTGTTGGAATTTATTGAGAAGGAGGATACTCCGACCGTCCTGGTGAGCACCTCTGACCATGAGACGGGCGGTCTCTCCGTTGCGCGTCAACTGCACGCGGCGTATCCAGAGTACAAATGGCTTCCGGATGTTCTAGCCAAGGCGAGCCATTCGGCTGAATATTTACAGAAGAAGCTGAATGAATACCTCGCGGCGAGTGGTAAAGACCACAGCCATCAGCAGCAGCGTGAATATATCCGTGAGTCGCTGCTGAAGAAGGGGCTGGGTATCGATGATGCCACCGACGAGGAGGTGGACTCTTTGCTTGAGCCGGACGAGAATGTTACTCCAAGCTATGTATTTGCGGATATGATCAGCCGACGTGCTCAAGTAGGCTGGAGTACGCATGGGCATTCAGGTAAGAGTTCTTCCACCCACCGACACAAAGAAGAAGAGGCTAGCTGACATTAAAACAGGCGTCGACGTCAATATCTACGCATCGTCGATAAAAGATGCCTGGCCACTTCACGGCAACCACGAAAACACCGAAGTCGGAGACTTCCTAGCGGCGTATCTTGATCTTGACGTGGACAGTGTTACACAGAAGCTGCAGGAACACGCAGCTATCAACAGCATTTCCTGGCTGGGCGACCCGCTCGGGGCTGACATTCGAGTAGAGCATTTGGACAGTTATCATGGCGATTTTCGCAAGCGAGGCGAGACAACTTGTGATTGTGGCCAACACTAGCTGGTTAGCTGTTGGGTATAGAGATGTCATCTGATGTATAGTATGAAACATCTTGATTGTGATGGGCTTTGTTAGCCTACTTGGTCCGAACGGCGTTGGGGCTTGCATATAATGACAATCTTTTTTTCCTTGTCTTCCTCTTATCTTCTGCGTAGAAAACATAACTTGCAGCCAGCTGCTTTGTACTGACAAAACATGTATTACATTGAACTTTCTTTCTTTTCTTTTCTTTTTCTGTGAGTCAGCCGTCCTTCTCATTATTTCCCTTCTTTGTCCCAGACAGCCTCAAACACACAAACATATGAAACATGAAACGTGAAAGAACCAAACGCCATACACCAAGCACCACCCTTTCCTCCGTCATTCCTTGTACACACCAATGCCTGAGTCTTCAGTCAAAAAAATCCTGGAAAACCACACTACACGGCCCAAAAAAAGAAAACATTTAAAAACTGCCCCTAACTCCCGACTAATTGATTCTGACTGCCACCTAGTTCCTAGACAACCATTTTGGGGGGGGGGGGGTGGGTTGGTTCCATGAGATGGGGGAGATGGGTTCAAGTCACTAGTCACCAGTTACTAGCGATTCGGCTGTGGCTCGGCCTCGTCTTTGATATGACCAGCGTCGTCGCTCTCAGTCGCACTGATTGCTCTAGACCGCAGAGCAGTATTCCAGCGTGCTGCCCGACGACGGATCGCTATCCCTGTAGGGGGTCGCGGCTGTTGCCGGCGCGGCGAACCAGTCGCAGTCGCAGTGGTTGCAGTTCTCCTGCTGCTGGTGGTAGCGACTCTCCTTGCGGCCTGTGTCTTTCCCTCTTGTTGCCTGGCAAGCTGTGCAGCGCCCAGGGTAGTGCCCGTTTGCTGAAGACGGGTTGCTTTGACGCCCTCCCAGGCGTATTTTTCGGCATCGCTGGGACGGTAGCGCTTGTATGGGTTTGTGCTGCTGCTGGTGCTATGTGGGAGGGCGGTGGCAGTGGGGGTGGCGGTCGGGATGAGGGTGTTGTATGTGTCGTTGTTGTTGTCGTCCTCGTTTCCCGTCGGGGTGAAGTGGACGCGCCTGGGTTGCATGGTCGAGGGCTGGAATAGGGGGTTGTCGAGGCTGGCAATGGTTGACAGGAACGGGTCCTCGGGGACCCCCAAGCTTCTGACCATGGGATTGCGTGGTTGTGTGTTGTTGGTTGGGGCGGATAGGTAAGGAGTGTGATTGTGGCCGGAGACTGTGTTGTTGTAGGGCCAGTTCTGGGGTTGGCCCTGGTAGGGGGCAGGAGAAGGAGAAGAAGAGACACCCCCGACTTGATATCCATTGTATCCTGACAGGCCGAACCAGCTGGGTGGATTCTGTGCTGCGTTGTTCGGTAGGCTGTCTGTGTGAAGGTTCATGATGGATGGGTCAACGGGGGTGTTGTCCAGCATATCGGCGCTGTGGAAGCTGCTGCTCTCGTACTGGCTTGGGACGATGGGCGGCTGTGGGAGACAAGTTGCAGAAGATGATGGTAGGGTGGGAAGAGGATAGTCCAGGGTGGCATGGGTTTGGTTGAAGGGGATCATCGACATCGACGACTCATGAAGCTCGACTGGACGCTGCGTGGGTTTGGTTGTTGCACCGTTGTGTCGCAGCGGGTCAGCGTCGAGGTTCATTTTAGGGCTTTGTCTTGCTTGATCGATGAGGACGGAAGCGTTGGCTGCCACGAGGCAGTTGCTGCATACTCCTCCAAGCACGTTTCCAATTTCATTTCCAATTGGATTTGTGACAGGATCCTCTTCTCCATTAGAGACGCTTGAGGCGTCCTGGGTGGACGTCTCGATCTGCGTCAATACCTTTTTGGAGGCTACTGCGGGGATAACACGGCGATCTGGCAGCACCATGTGGTACTGTGCAATGTTTCCAGCGTCTCCTCGCTGGGGATCTCCGTTGCACGGTGGACAGGGTGGCCTGGGGAGTGGGTCATGGATGGTATTCATCACTGACTGACACAGCACTTGAAGCTGGTTGTCGGTGTGCCCGCAGCTGGAGTATCGAGTTGAAGCGTAGATGCACATTTTCTCGCCTGGGCTGGGTCAGCTTTTGAAGACCTCTCTCAACTCGACGGAGGAATATTTTAGAGGAGAAAACCAACCGAATAATCACCAAACTTCTCAATCAGCTCAGTCAGCTCAACCAGTTGAAATCAGGATTTTTGTCTGATAAGCACAGGCACAAAGCAGAATACAACAATGAGCAATCTGGAGATCAAAGAGACAGTGCAAGAGCTTTGATAAGTTGTGATGAAGATGAATGATTGATGTGATGACAAGGAGACAGATGAAAAGAAGAGAACGAAGGAAAGAGGGCCATCAAAGAGATAAAGAGAAAATTTTCAATGTGGACGTGTATTCTGTTCATGATTTCCATGGCGATGAGAAATCTGCTTGTTCGTGTTTGGGGTGATGACGAGAACGATGACAACAATAACAACAACAGTAACAGCGCTGTCTGAAATGTACGTTGTACTTCTTTGTTGCTTTGTCAAAGCTCTATCAGGCTAGAAGTAGTGAATCGACACTGTTCATCAGTATTCTCATGTTCTTAGTCCTCAAAATTGTAGTGTAGTAAACACAAACATGTTCTGTCCCAAACAGGAAGGAGTGAAAAATTTCCTAATTGCGTAAGTGCGGCTATGTTTGTCTGGACAGCACCGAGATACAACTCTCTGCTAGCTATCGACTTGTAGTCTTGTATATGTCTACTTGATGTTTGTTTGCTTGCTACAGTTGACTTGACAGACCTCGACATAAAAGCAACTGCATTGTTATACAGTAGAACAAGAGTACTTGGCAGGTAAAATGACAGACATTTATCATAGAAAACTTATTTACAATCAAATGTAGAGAAAAAGGCAGCGAGGAATGAATGACCAGAAATCCAAAATAGAAAAGAATATTATGCCATAAATGGCGGTCAAGGAGAAAAAAAGTCGGGTATTCACACTGCTCACATAGTCAAACGAACAGTCGCGATCGAATTACAACGCAATCAACGCCACGACCGCGACCAGGACAGCGAATATAGAGCTTTGGAAGACGTGCTCGTTGACGGCCGCAGCGCCCGTTTGGGTTGAGCCGCCTTGACTGAAGCCAGTCGTCGACGAACCGCTAGAAGAGGATGTGCTGGAGCCGGAGCTGGAGCCGGAGCCCTGCTCGCTTTCCGCACCAGTGCCGCCATTACTCGATTCTGGAATGCTGTCAGCGGTAGACGAAGCTGACGACGCTGTGCCTGTGGACCAGGTGGCGGTCATGTTGAGACCGGTGTCTGCCAAGTTGGCCAGCACGGTAGAGTTGCTGACTATCTCGACAGTGTTGTTGGTGACGGCCGAGTTGGTGTAGATGTATGCATTGTCGCCCTGGACATTGGCACCTGATGGAGGATCGTAGCACTCAATAGTGATGTTGCTGAATCTGGCATAGTAGTATCCCGGATCCTGCATGTCCTGGCTGTCCCAGTTGATCTCGCCGCCGGCCCAAGTGATGGTGCCTTCTGCTTCGTCGGCGTCACCGCCAGGCCAGAGCGACAATTCCAGGCGAGAAGGCGTCTGGGGGTACTGGTACTGGTTGGTGGTTGAGTTGTAAGTGTCGTTTCGGTTCAGAACACGGACCGAGACATCATCGATGTACCAGGTGAGGGTGTCAGGGGTCCAATCGATTGTGTATGTGTGGAAGTTCTCGAATGAGTCGGAGGGGATAGTGGCATTGATTTCGTTGTCATCTAATGTCATTAGTTCTGTTCTGCGTTGTGTCCTTGAGTGGGTAACCTACAATCCAAAATACCCTGGAAGTAGTAATTCGTCTGAGCGGTGGTCAGATATGCGCCCACAAACTCGTAGTCGATTTCGTCCTTGACGTCCGACAGCAAGATAAAAGCAGTAATGACACCGTCATCCCGAGAGGTCTTGAAGGTGCCCGAAATCTTGCCGTACCAGATGTAGTGGTTGTAGGCAACCAGGGCTCCACCGCTGTTGTTGGGCATGGTCAAGATCAGATCGCCGTTGTCGGTGAGCAATGTACCACTATACACCCAATCGTACGCGGTGGCGTTTCCGAGATACTTGTCCTCGGTGGCCAGGTCGTCCAGGTTGTCCCAGGTGGTGAACGACTTGCTCTGGCAGATGGGTTCTGGCGTGCACGAGTCCAAGGAAAAGGAGTATCTGGGGTCGCAGCCGCCGAGACAGTAGGCGCCGGTTCCGCACTCTCCATACTCTGGATCCAGTCAGTCAGTCAGGCAGGCACTCAGAACAGCTTGTATCCAAGGGGCGGCAACTCACGGGAACAGCAGGGCGCGTCCGAGGGGCAGTTGCTGTCTCCGGTGCTGCCACACGAGGTGGCAGCGGAGGCCACCGAAGCGAACAATGCCGCGACGGCCAGAGTAGCAGTCAAGCGCATTGCGGTGATTATTATTATGAAGAAGAAGAAGAAGAAGAAGAAGAAGCAAAAGATGACGATGAAGACGCTGATCTAGGCGATTACCCGGCTCTCTGTGCGTTTCCGAAGTCCTCCAATGCACGAAGCGAGGATATTGTAAACGAGAGGAAGAAAAAGAAGAAAAGAAGAAGTAGAAACGATGCTCAGCAAAGAACACCAAGCAAGCAGCGGCAATTAAAGAGAGAAAAACACAAGCGAGCGTGTATATAACGAGGGTGAAAGTGAAACACAACCTGCGCCTGCCGGTGGTTAGTGAGCTGGTTAGTAGTATGTATGGCCGGCAAGAAGAAGAACGAGGAGCGCGAGGCATAAAAGGAATAACTTTATGAGCTACTCTGCTAGTGCCAGGAGCTAGTGCCACGCTAGTGTCCCCACTAGCCCAGGAACAGCCTAGCCTGCGCAGTGATTGGGCGAGCCGCATCAATTTGTCGGCTATGATTGGCTGATGGCGGGCCAATGCGACGACGGGGCCGCCGGGCACAGCCAATCAGCAGGCCCGCTGAGTGCCGCAATGGCAAGAAGGGGTGCGGCCATTGGCAGGAGCGGCCGACCACCTTCCCAGTCGGGCACATCTGAGACATCGTTGGCGACTACTTGTTCTTGTCGTCATGATATATCTTTAGGCGTTATAAATATCCCTATTCTATACCTATTTTACATGGTATATTGATAAAAGAAGAAATGAAGGACAAAACAAAGAGAAATAAGAAAAGGGAAAAAAAAAGCACATCGTGTGGGTCCGGAAATGGACGATAAGCGTGCATTCCACCCCCCAACCTTGGGAAGCCAAACGTCTATTCTCACGCTGCAAGGGATATCCTTACAACATCTACATGCAAATGCATACGTATATACGTTGGACAAACATGCCAACGCGCCTGTTGTCCGCAGCTGCTATGCATCGCACCGAAGTACTGCTACTCGCACAGATGTCGATACATGTCGATCGCATTTGAATGTCGCTCTCAATTACTTTATCCTCTCCTTCACCGTACCCCTTCCTCCAGAAGCCTGTCCGTAGACGTGGCTGACTGTGCTAGATACTGCATAGTACATACATACTGCGAGGCGCAGAGAGTGTACACAAACAAGAAAAAAGAAATATAAAAAAAGTACTATCTCGTAGTACGCACTATTGAAAACTGCGCAGGCCCCCCAAAATAGAATTGAACAAGAAAAAAAGCACTAAGATAGTTCGGTCGAAGGATCGAGGGACTACTCATTCATCAGCTGAGCCTGAGCAATGCTGCTGAGAAACACTCAGCGCTCGTGTCCTGCGGCCGTCGCCAACTGAAACTGGCGGTGGTGCGGATGCACATGGTAGCGGAGCTGCGTCGTGAGCGCCAGCTCCTTCTCGCACGGGTCCGACGAGTACGTGACGGTCAGGCCCTCGTAACAGCCGCGGTTGAAGCGCCAGTTGGTGAATGTCTGCATCACTTTGCGCGCGACGGCGACGCTGAAGAAGACGGCGGTAGCTGGGGATTAGTCAGTATACTCTGTATTGTATTTTCTGCAGGCGAGGAAGGAGCATATATACCGTTCCCGGTGTTGAATGCCCACACAAAGTCGACATTGCCAGCGCCGGCCACATCTTCCACCTCGCGAACCCACTTGAGGTAGCTCCCCTGGTCAGCAAAGAGCTTCGGCTTGACAAATGTCAGACGTCGGCGTTCACGGCAAGGATGGGCCATTCGACGCAGCGTATCGGTCCATTCGAGCGGGTGGCCGAGCGTGACGGTCCAGTCGCCCGAACCCAGGATGGACTCGCCGCGGGTGGCCGTAGACTCGGTATTGCGGTCGACAAATATCTGGGCATGCAACGCGAACTGGAAGACGACAATGGCCTTGCGCTCGTTCACCTCGCTGAGATCGTAGATGGCGCCTTCGTGGATGCGGGAGGCTGCGAAGCTGAGGAACCGGTTGATGGATCGGACGGGGCCTTCGATTACTACCACGCCGGCTTTGCCTTCCTCGAGAAGTCCATTGATGTAGGTGTTGTTGGTGTTGCCACTGTCATTGCTGTTGCCGTTGCCGTTGTGCTCTTTGTGGCTGGGACGAGGCTGCTGGTCATCATCGTGTGTGGCAGCCGCCCGGGAGCGGTTGGCTCGGTTGTTGTGATGGACTATAAGGTTGTGTCGCTGGCTTCGAGACCCGCGGAACGGAGCTGGGCGAGACGAGAATTGGGCACTGGAAGATGCCGATGCTGACGCCGACGCAGACGCGGATGAAGCAACACTGGCCCAGGTATTCTTGGGTGCAGGGAGAGGCGTCTCCATGGTGGGAGCAGCAGCAATGGCAGTGGTTCGCTGCGGGATGAGTTGCTGAACGTGTGGTTGGGCCAGCTCCTGAACAGGCTCGAGTGCATCCTTGATGGAAGTGGCTTCGTCGTGCAAATCCTATCAAGGCATCTGTCAGACTCTGTTTTCGCTTCTGTCTAAGACCGGGACATTGGGTTACCAGCAACGGCTGTTCCTCGGCGCGATCTGATGCCTCGATCGATGCGTCGCTATAGACAGCGACAAACTCAATGGCCAGCTGGCCAATTCTGTTTGATGCAGCGTTATTGCCACGGAGACGGATCTGCTTTCGTCAGGTTGGTTTGCCTGTTTGTTATGTCATTGCCATGAACCTACCTGATCAGCCAAGGTTGACACGTCGTGAAGCACACGACTGACAATGCCATTCAACGCCTCGACGGGCAGTTGGACAGGTTCGGTTTCTTCTTCCTTCATGTTTAAGGCCTGACAGCGATGAAAATTTTGATGAAAAGTCAAGATGGAGATGTGCTTGGGCAAACGGAGATCGTGCGCCCCCGTCTCCTCTCGCCTATTTCATCTGATAACTCGACCTTCACCAGTTAGAAAAACAGACACAGATTGACGGTTGGAGGAGCGGTGCTAAGAAGAGAGAAGAAAAAAACCGAGGACACAAGGCCAACAAAAGGCCAAGCTAACCATCTTTTTGAGGTGAACACCAAGCAGAGGAAATTTTGGAGAAGGGGAAAAAAAAAATCCTTTTCATGTGAATGAGCCGGACAGCACAATCCAAACAGAGCGAAATGAGTTTAAACTCTGAGTCATTGTTTCATGAGCAGGTCAGCAGGCTAGCATCATAATTCACGTCGCTGCAGACAAAGGCTCTCACTAAGATGGCAGAAAGGGGGGTTCCGGATCATCAGGCAACGAACGCTGAGCGAGCTGGCTCTAGCTCTGGCTCTGGTTCTTGCTCTTTGTTGGAGCAGTGCACAAGCGGCCAATTACTGTGATACAGAGCTTTACATAGAGGCAGAATTTATGCGTTTTTGACTTTTTATATTTATTGTGCAGGCTGTGTGCCATGTGGGATGGGAGGCTGCGAGTTAGGGCTTAAACTGGCACATGCAAACAGCACCAATAGTAGGCAGATGGTACATCCACCAAAAAGTGCATTCATTCATTCATCGAGTGGGCTGCTCTGGGGTAAACAAACAGAGCTGGGCAACACTGCATAAAACAGTAATAAGATAGACAGTCTAGACTTCTTGTGGGGGCTGTACAGTACAAAGACAGGAGGCTAGAGTCGGCTTGCCTGGAAGCAGCGCCGCCTCAGTTCCCGCAACATGGCTATCCTGGTATCCCTCGTCCTGGACGCTGCATCCTGGTTTTCATGTCCTCTCCGCAGCAGATAGCTGGTGCATTCGCCCACTGTGCCCCAGACGAGATACTTGTACGGCCGGGGAACTTCTGCCTGCTGACTGCCCGCCTGCCTCGACTGGTGCACCAGCTCGCAACTGATGTCGTCAGCCATGCCCTGCAGCTGCCCGTAAACCATCTCGATCAACGCCTCCCCGCGGCGTGCCTGCTCATCGCGAAGCGCTCGGGCTTTCTCTACAGACACGCGATTGTGGCTTGCCAGGACGAGGTCGGCTTGTGGGAAGCCTGCTGTTGCTGGGTTGCTGTTGTCTTTCGTCACGAACTCGTTGTACCGTCTCGTCATCAGACACCGCGCAATGCTATCATACGAATAATCCGTCTCTGCCTTGGTAGCCCAAAAGCGATGGCGCGGGTCGCTGTTGAGATAGGCCCCGCGGACGAGCTTCACACCAAGCACAAACGATTCGCTCCGGGCGACGGCGAGATGGCGCGCCAGTAGCTTCGGCGTTGACTGGAGGTATGCTTGATAGGTGTTATATATCAGCGCGCGAGGCTTGCCGTTGATCGAGAAGGACCCGTTGTATTTCCGCTGCAGGTCGAGCACCCACGCATCGATCGTATGCTGGACTGCCTGCTGCTCCGCGTCGAATAGAAGCAGGATCTTGCCGTCTCTCGCCTGCTCGCAGATTTCAGTGATGGCGTTTTGGAGAGCGGGCGACGGCGGCAGCCCGCGGACAAGATGGCGCAGTGCCTGTCGACCTGCGCCGGTGAATTTCAGCGCGACAAAGTCTCCTTCTGACGCGAGTTGGACGGTTTGCAAGGTGCCTTGCTTCCACTCTTGGATTTCTCGCAGACTTTGTTCGGCGTCTGTTTCTGTTTCTATTTCTGTATCTATCGCCTTGCTCTGAGCCATGCTGCCACCTGATTCAACCGCCTCCAGCGACGATGCTTCCGCCCCGTCCATCACGACCTCCCGGCCATATCCCAGGATGACTCCTGCATAGCCCAGCTGCTTCAGATCCGAGATGGTCTTCCGAACTTCTGCTGGCGTCTCTCCGGCACAGAACTGCGAGTATATAGTCTGGCGCAAAACAGCGTTTAAAATGCTGTTCCTGTCTGGGTTTAGGATCGAAGACTTGGAGTTTGCGACGACCGAAAGCGAGCTGAGAGCTGGCCGCAGCAAGGCTGGCACTGACGTGCATGTGGTGATTGCTAGAGATCTAATTACGGCGCTGAGTGGGAGGATGGATAGTGATGATGATGGTGGTGACGGTGACGATGACGACGACGACGACGAAGAGAATGCCTGTGTTTGCCTCTCGTCTTTCTGTGTCGGATGCACGGCGGCGGCGTGGTGGATGTGCTGAACGGCAATCGACGTGTCTGTTGGCGATGTTGCTGCTGGCACTACCACGCGGCTGTCATTTACAAGCTGGCGATGAGAAGAGTGCAAAGCAGCGATATCGACGAGCAGTGGTCGACCTCTTAAACTACGACAGAGCGTTTGCCTTGGACGTGAGAAGAGCATGTTTCCGTCCAAATCAATGCTGCTTGATTCCGCTCGGGCCAGAGGAAATATTGGGGGGATACAATATTTGTCACAATCCTCGCTTTCCCCCTCATATTCTTCCGGGCGGCTTAATATAAGTATGACAAGCGCTGTGGGTGCCAACAATTCCATTTCCGGACTGGGCAATTAGATGCCAGAAGCCTACCTACAGTAGTAGCTCCCAAGCAAAGGAGGGGTGACAGCACCGGGCCGGTTGCTTTATTTGAGCCGGCATAGGGGAGTCTGCAACGTACGGTCCAGTGACTAGCTTGTCCGTTTGATGCTGATGGTTGTTTCTTACAGACATTAGCAGACAGAGCCATTGTCTTACCGTGTGACACGCACGCGCCGGTGGGGGTACCTGAGGTAACAGATAACATATATTTTGTTTCGCGGTGCCTGCCCTCAGGTCTGGTTGCAATCGTGATCAAGCAGTATCAGCTTGCCCGTTGAGCAGTGGACGTGTCATAGACGATGAAATCTTCTTTCTCTATTTATAATTGATGAATGATGAATGACGATTATACATGATAAATGAAGCTTGGGAACCGGAAGTGTGATTTTCGTGTCATACACCCAATCTCCCTCAGCGCAGGTTGCGTTCCTGAAGCTGCATAACCGGCATGCAAGCCCGGTATCTGTATCTAATTCTGGGCTGTCCGAGCGCCGGCGGATAAGCTGGCTGCGCGTGACTACAGTCTTTAAGTTGCTAGTGCGTTGCTACGTGGTGGTCAGTATAAAGATACTCGTTGGAGCTTATCAGCGGAGCCGAGCCGCGGGGTATCCTGATATGTGGTATAGGTCATACTAGATTGCGTATTACAGGCGAACAACTGAAATAATTTCGACTCCATGATTTTTCCTACAGTCCCGATCGTAGTCACTCCGACAGAGGCGGGAAGTTCCTCAAAAAGCTAGGTATATCGTCAGCCAACACCCCAAAAACTAATGACAGAGCGGGGATAAAGAGAGTCAGTTAAAAACTTACTGCGAAGGACATTCATAACCAGACGGGTTCTTATTCAAATAAAGCTGGTGATACTCCTCGGCATCCCACCACTTCCACTTCCCATCCGGCACAATCTGCGTTGTCACGGGGCCTTCCTTCTTGTACCATTCCTGCGCGACTTTGTCTGTCACCTCCTTTGCGATCTGGGTCTGATTCTCGTCGTGCGTGAAGATGGCACTGCGGTACTGCGTCCCTACGTCCGGCCCCTGTCGGTTCGCGGTTGTCGGGTCGTGCATGCGGTAGAAGAATTCGAGCAGCTGGCGGTAGCTCACGAGGGAGGGGTCGAAGGTTATCTGGAGGGCTTCGGCGTCTGCGGGTAGAGTCAGTAATCATTTATAGAAGCATAGCATAGCGTAAGACGCCAAAGAAGCTGGAGAGAAGAAAAGAGACGTACGTCCTGTATTCCCAGAGCACACGTCGCGGTACGTCGGCGTCTCGGAATGGCCGCCTGCGTACCCAACTTTGGCGTCGAGCAGGCCCTTGCCGTTGGCGAAATGTTTGCGGTAGAGATGCTCCACGCCCCAGAAGCAGCCTGCTGCCACGGTGGCTTTCTGCGCGTTGTCAGGCATGGTGAGACGAGTGGCACTAGCTGTGCTGGTGGTTGAGAGCGGTCGGGAGAAGATGCGCGCGAAGAGAGAGGTCATTCCGGTGGATGGTGGAAGAAGGATTTCCTGCCCGCCGCTGGATGATGCAATATACCCGGTAGATAGCTGCACTCTCCCGAGCTCTGCGATACACTAATAATTTTACTGAAAGTAGCAGGATCAATTATTATGCTGTCCCCCATTCGCTAGCGTTTTGCCACAAAATGTATAATTGATGCTATCTTTACGATTTCTATTTTACTAAAGTCTTCTCGAAGGTCTGGCTGATTACGGTATAGCGCATCGTGCCACTAAGCTTTGGGATAGACTGGCTTACAGAGTTTGAGACAGAGCTGACAGACATCTAGTTGTTTTTGCCATTTGAATTCCAAACAATCGACCCCGCGCTATAGTTTATCTGTATGCCACTATTATGGCTACCTGAAAACGTCGCATTATATGTGTTGCCGCCGCTGTGACTCGATACCCGCGCGCGTACTTGTGATGATACAACGTTAGAGGCGTTTTCGTCGGCCTCTAACAGACGTGACTGCTCTTCAACTTCCTTGATCGCTAGAGTCTGTTGGGCGCCGCCATCTTGGTCATTCTCAAGCTCCTCCTGGAGTTCTTCCTTGCGTTGCAGTGCTTCATTTTGCTGCCTCTTTGTGAGCGCTATATGCTCCTGGATTGCCTTCTCGAGATTCTGTAATCGCGTCTTCGTGTCCTCGCGATCATTCTTCAAGGCGTTTTCCGAGCGGAGCTGAACGAGCCTTCTAGGGTATTAATTTTGTATTGGAAGCCTCGTTCACAAGGGTGTCCTTACAGCTGGGTGCTTTCAATGGCAAACTGGACGATAGCCTGGCACGATTGAACTTGTGTTCTCAGGGTACGGATTTTTTCTTTGTTCCATACGCCAACGGAAAGGCGATCCCGAAGAGAAAGCTCTGAATTACTGGAATGCCTCGTCCACTGCTGCAGTTTCTTTGTAAAGTCTGCACACACCTGGCCACATTTATTCACGGCCTCCGCGAGGCCGGTCTTTTCGAGGTCTGATTTGGCTTCAATATATGTCGCGTGGTCGGATATTTGAAGCTGTTCAAGAGCTGTGAGCGGCCGCTGGATTGCCTCCAAGTTTGCGGCGATATCTTGGATCACTTCTTTGGCATCTGCGAGGCTTCCAATCAAATTCCGAAGGTGATCGATGCTAGATAGAGCAAACTCCGTTATGCCGAGAGCACCGACTGTGAGGCTGAAGGGATCCATGTCTCTGGACTTGTAAATAAACGGGTTAACTTCTCATAATCAGTGGTTTCGAGTAACAAGTACTGCTACAACGACTTGTGATGTTCTGTCCACGGACGCGGGGTGCTCCGGCCCAAGTTGGCCTCGGGCGTTTCCCGCGGACGCAATAAGCTGAGACAAGGCTCTAATTCATATCTTACCGTGGCATAGTCCGAGTTTGACGAGGGGCTAGAGCTATGTGTGATTTGATTGCAGGATTGGCTAGCTGACATAGAGGGAAGCCAATCAATGTACACAAGTTCACGCATGCGTGATCAAATACGATGAAAGGTATGCGGCGCAACCTGCTGTATGCATAATTGATGTGCCAATAGCGAGGCAGATCCGCGATGAGGCGCCCCAAAGACAGCTAAAATACCCGACTAGCACTCGTCCGCGTCGTTCACAACAAAAAAGCATCCTTTTTCCCCCCGTGACGAGGCTCGTCCACCATTTAAAGGTCGCGTTTACCTTTCGTACTCAGGGTAATAGACACCCAGTGGACTCTGCTCATGGCGTATAATGTGACTTTAAGCGGCGATAACAGCGGACTCCAAGTGGGAGTCAATTACGGATCTGTAGAGGTCCATGGTCTGCCTGGTGCAGGTGAGCATTCTGCAAATGAATTGGGATGTCGAAAATAACAAGCAATTACTGTAGCAAACACCGTCGACGACATCAACCGACTGTGCCTCCGCGCTATACAATGCCCTGATTCATTGATTGTTAAAAACCAGCTGAAGGAGCACAAGGATAAATTCCTCTATGCATCGATTGAATGGATCCTCCACGACTCACAGTATGTTAGATGGAAAGATGACGACAAAGTCTCTCTCATCTGGGTCAAGGGTGGCGCAGGAAAAGGGAAGACCATGGTGTCGATTGGACTGATTGAGGAGCTTTTGTATGCCCAGGGCAATTCCACTGCAGTCGCGTATTTCTTTTGTCAGAATGCGGACTACAAGCTCAATACCATCGAATCTATCATCAAAGGTCTGATATTTCGATTAGTTATTCAGCAGGGGGAGCTCAAAGAGTCTTTACGAAGCCGCTGGGATATCGTTAATAATCGTTTCGAGGAGGATATTACCTCCTGGCGAACGCTCTGGAACATACTTTTGGAGATGCTAGATCGATGCAAGTGCCAGAGAGTGTATATGATCGTGGACGCCCTTGACGAATGCGTAGATGATGGCATGGCTGATTTTCTAAGGCTTATTGTCCGTACAGGACTTAATCAGCCCTCAAAAACCAAATGGTTATTGACCAGTCGCCCATTCGACAGTGCCCAGCAAGAATTATTAGCTGGGCCTGAGCAGGTGCAGATAAACCTGGAGATCAACTCGAAACAGATTTCTGACGCTGTCAAATTCTATATCACTTCAAAGGTTGATGAACTCGACCGCCGCCACAGCTACGGAGAAATGCTGCGGCAAATAGTGGAGGTTGAACTTACCAAAAAGGCTGAAGGAACGTATCTATGGGTAAGCTTGGTATGCAAGCAGCTTGAGAGTGTACGCCGTGACAATGTGTTAAAAACAATCCAAAGTCTGCCGCCGAATTTGCACACTCTTTTTGACCGGATATTCAAAGAACTTAATAAAGGCGAGCCGGCTGATGTGAAGAGATGTATGCGACTGCTTACGGTGATGATGCTAGCCTATCGCCCTCTAAATGTGGAGGAAGTGGGAGTCGTGACAGGCCTGGCTGATGAAGAGGTGGTTATTAGAAGGCTGGTTGATCGATGTGCTTCATTCATCAATATCAGGGGAACGAGTATAGAGTTTGTTCATCAATCGGCTCGAGATTACTTATCCGGGGAAATGGGACAATCGATTTTGGACCTCCATGAACCATATGGAAACGGGGATATTGCTCTCAGTTGCCTATCTAATTTGTCTGCACGACTCCAGGTTAATCTCGTTCAACTACCGCGACCTGATTCGACAGGGGAATCCATGGAAGCGGGATGCAAGGCGTTGTTAGCCAGCATTGACTATGCGGCAACCTTCTGGGTACATCACCTCGTCAGAGCTAAAGATACCATGGCGGTGCAGAAGGCGCTTTCTAAGCAAGGGACAGTCTTAATATTCCTCGAAACTAAGTTATTAGAGTGGCTGGAGTGTCTGAGTCTGTTGAACAAGCTATCAACGGCCATCGAAGCCTTCAAATTATTGGTAGACACTGCGGGTGTGAGCTATTTCCAATCCCCACAGTCATATTTAGTCGACTAATTCTTCGATAGTTGAAATCCCAATCTTTCGTATTGGCAGTCGCGCAGGATGCTACACGGTTTTCGCTGCGACACTACCCAACATTGGTGAACTGGCCGCTGCAAATTTACAGCTCCGCGCTAATATTCAGTCCTGAAAAGAGCGTCGTGAGGAGCAAGAACATAAACAGGGTTCCCACCTGGCTGAAGAAAATTCCACCCATGGAAAAGAGGTGGGCACCTGCGCTCCAAACGCTGGCAGGTCATTTAGCTGGCGTCAATTCCGTGATGTTCTCACCAGACGGTAAGCTGATCGCGTCTGGGGGTAAGGACGGTGCCATCAAGTTTTGGGATGCCGCAACGGGTCACTTCCAAAAGGAATTAATAAATGGATGGAGTATTATCAATTCTGTGGCGTTCTCACCAGATGGCAAGCTGATTGTGTCTGGGGCTAGTAAAGGTGTCATCAAGGTCTGGGATGCCGCAACCTGCCACTTGCGAAAGGAATTTAAAATCAATCGGGGATTTATTAGTTCTGTGGCATTCTCGCCAGATGGAAACCTAATTGCGTCAGGAGGTAGGGATGTCATACTGTGGGATGCTATAACAGGTGACATACAAAGGACCCTTACTGGTCATGCAAACAGGTTTAATGCCGTAGCATTTTCACCAGAAGGCAACCTGGTTGCTTCAGGATCCAGTAATAATACAATACAACTGTGGGATATCAGAACAGGCAATATCATCAAGACTCTGACCGGTCATGCAGAGGAAGTTATTGCAATAGCATTCTCACCAGATGGCAAGCTGATTGCGTCGGGAGCCTGGGACAACACTATCAAGTTATGGCTTACTGCTACAGGCACTCTTCAAAAGACACTAACAGGCCACCGTGAGATGGTAACTGCAGTTGCTTTCTCACAAGATGGAAAGCTAATCGCGTCTGCATCTGCGGACATGCTCATCAAATTGTGGGATGCCGTAACGGGAGAGGTTCAGAAAACCCTAAGAGGCCACACTCGGCCAAGTAATGGATATAAACTTTCGATTTTACCACATCAATACAGGGTAAACACTGTCGCGTTCTCCCCAGACGGCAAACTAATTGCATCAGGATCTGATGATGGTACTGTCAAGCTTTGGGACGTCAGGACTGAGGATGAGACCGTCATGCTATGGGACGCAACAAGTGACTCCTCGGAGACAGCGATGGGCCACTCAAGCGTAGTTAATGCCGTTGCATTCTCGCCAGACGGCAAAATAATTGCATCAGGATCTGATGATAGTTCTGTCAAGCTTTGGGACGTCCGGACAAGTGACCTAGAGAAAACACTAACTGGTCACACAGATACAGTTATTGCAGTGGAGTTCTCACCGGACAGCAAAGTCGTTGCATCGGGTTCATACGATAGGACTATTAAGCTCTGGGAATCTGCAACAGGCAACCTGCAGATGACACTGCAAGTTTACTCAGATCTCAAATGCCTAAGGTTTTCCCCAGATGGGAAGCTGCTCGCATGCGCTTCTTTCAAGGATATCATCTTTTATGACACCAAGACAGGCGACATACAAAACACGCTGAAAAGAGCAGGATGGGTATCACATTTATCGTTCTCGCCGGACGGAAGACTACTCGCATCAGGATCCACTTACCCAGAGACGCTCATGCTATGGGACATTAAGGCTTTTCAAAAAGCCTCGAGATTCCTTGGGAACAGTATTAGCAACCGTATCAAGTCGGGCTTACTTCAGGAAGTTGAAACGCCATTTTCATTTAGCCAACTGAAATTCTCAGCAGATGGCCAATATCTTGAGATCGAAAAAGGGACAATCAAGGTCACTAGCATTCTTTCAGGTGACCAAAACCTCAGACTGGAACCTTTGAAGGGCCCCCGTCTAAGCGTCAAACAACAGTGGATATACTATGGGGAAATGGCCGTGCTTCGTCTTCCGCCAGATTATCAGATGAGTTGCTATGAGACACAAGACGACACAGTAGCTATAGGGTTCCAAAATGGTCGAGTCTTGAGCTTCAGCATTGATCTTGGCAGCTTACGATCATCGTGGCGATAGCCCCAGGATACGAAGAACTAGAAAGTGGAATATAATATGCACATTCAATAACGAATAGTAAAGCCAGCCCCCCAATTATTCACATGCCATACTCCTGGAAGAACCATTTTACAGAATGGCAAATAACAACAAAAGAAAAGATAAGCGTGATAAAGAGCTAGCTGGTGGTATACGACATCAAAGCCAACCTAAAGCAAAAACAGAAGGTAAAGTCAACCAGACGCCACCGAAAACAAGTCTGTACAAAACATCCATCATCACATGCTCATCGCAACGCTCCACCTCGAATTGCAGGCCCAAGACTGAACCGCGTGTCAGGGCTAGTAGCAGCCATGCTCAATCGGACAGCGTCACGTCCTGACAGACTGACGTCGCGAGGCCGAAAGTCTCCGCCCATGGTGACACGCCGAGAGTTTTTCGTCACTGAAATGGCACGCGGTCCGAGAACACTGGGTCTGGAGTCGTGGTTCTTGTCATTCTTGACCATGCGCCTAGCCTCAGAAGCCGAGAACATGGCCCCGTCTGGCGGCGAGCTGCCTAGAGACCCTGCCCCCGTAGCAGTAGGGCTTCTGCGACGCTGTGCTCGGCTTATCGGCACGCCAGATGCACCGCTGCCAAATTGACCGCCGACCGAAATTCTTCGCATCGCAGCGTTGATTTTGATCGCGTCTTCCTTCTCGGCATGCCACGTCTTCTTTTCACCGTCGGAAACGGGGCTACTACCGAGGTGGCTTCCGCTAGGAGATCGAATCGCAATCCGGGACGGCTTGTCAATGGACGGCCGGTTCAAGAAGCTGCTATTTTCTATGCTGCGAAGAGGAGTGTGTTCGTCTGAGGAGAGATTGGTCATCGTCGGCGGAACCGGAGAGCCTGGTTTTTTGGACAGGAATCCCGCTTTGAATCGATTGTTCTTGCCAGGCAATGCTAGAGTCGGTTCGGGCGCTGGTGGTATCGGGGAGGATGACCGATGTGGCTCTTCGTTATTGGGGTTGTAGATGGCCATGTCTCGAGGTAGCGGAGAAACCCTGGGGAGGGGCGGCTCCTCAGGGGAAGCTGGCACTGCCGTTGTATCGGCGGCTGCGGCTTTTTGAGGCGTCTTCTCGAATTCCGCGAGAGATCCATCTTGTTCGTCATCCTTCCATCGGACAGCTCTCTTGCTTGTTTTGGCGACCGGCGCTTTGACAGGGGTGAAGCTGACTGCCTTCTTCCCCATTCCTAGCTTACGGCGCCGAGGGGAGTTCTTCAGCGGGGTAGCTGACAGATGTGGTGCAATGGCTGTAACGGGCTTCAATGACTTAGCTGGAATTGCAGCAAGGCTGGATTTCCTGCGGCGCGCTGATGACTCAGTGTTTTTCGGCGTAGGAGGGATCTCAATAGTAGGCATTTTGCCGTCAGGCTTGACAATATTCGAAACCGATGAAACACACGAAGATAGCATCTTGTGAAGTATCTTCTTACCGGCTTCGATGGCCTCTTCTTCCGTAAGCTGCATGATGTTCTCAATCGATGATACGGTTTCGAATTGTGCCTGGAGAAGCATCTGTACAGTTGACATATCTCCGGCTTTGTCCTGGTCAGAGACAGCGCTCAGCATTTCGCGTTCCGCGTTCGCTTTCAATAATTCCGCTTCGCGTGTTAGATTGGCAATATCCGAGTTGTCACTGATTTCAAATTCTCGTAGCTGCTGGATGCCATGCTCGAGCGCGGTGTTGATAGGCCTGTCCCAATTATTCTTTGATATCCGTTGATTGAAATGATGGCGAGTATTCTCCAGTTCGAATAGAATACCCTGCGCCGATTTCCTGGCAGCCTGCAGGTTTGCCATCGGTGCCTCGCTCTCGCACGAAGCGCACACTTCTTCAAAAGCGGCAATCCAGGACGAAAGCATAGCGATCCTGCGGCTGACTTGTCTAAGTTTTAACATGCTTGCCATCTTCTCCTGTCTCTCAGTAGCAGCATTATCATAAGCACTTCGTAGTCGAGCGACACTTTCTCGGGCAACAGCTTCTTTCTTTTCGGTTTGTTTCCGGAATTTAGCAAACGCAATCGACTCGTAGTCCTTTTGTTGAGCTTTGAGTTCGTTGATAAGAGCCATCTGCTCGTCGATCTTGACCAGAAAATCTTTGACATGGCGGTTCACGTTGTATACATTCCTTGTCACCTTTGTCTGGATGTTTTTTGCCCTGTTGGCATATCGAAGTGTGTTTTGCGTTTCATCAAAATGCTGACTTGAAGGACTGACGCACACAATCATCACGGTCTTGCAGTTGCCGCCGAGGGAGAATTTCAGCAGACGAGTAAGCTTGGAATTGCGATAAGGAATGTGATTTCGCTTCCGTGGGTCACAGAGCGCGTTGATGCAGCTTCCCAAAGCAAGCAGCGATTTGTTGATGTTGGCTCCCTCTTGAAGTCGTTCGCCCCGGTTCCTGGTCGCACTTGCACGTTCACTTCCAGCAAGATCAATGATGCTCAAAGTCGCCATTGTTAGAGGCTCGTTGACATCTGCGTTGCGATCCTTCTGCGCAATGTTGATTTGGAGGACGGCGTGTGATCGAGATGAAGTGGCGTTGGCTTCAGTCGGCGACATGGTACGACACTCATTGCCACGCATAATCATATCCATAACCTCCTGTACATTCTGCGGGTGGTGGCTTGACAAGCCAGCGACCGAGACTGCTTGATTGGCATCTTCCCGTAGCATCAGGCCTTTCCGGTCTCCAACGACTAGCAAGTCACGGATTGTCTCGTTGTAGATCTCGAGGTAGGAAAGAGAAACCTCGGTCACTTTTTCCTCCTTTCGCTCTTCAATGCGCTCGAAGAGTTCCTGCATAGTGAGAAAGATGATTCCTGGCTGTTGAGCGGTGCCGGTGATGGTGTGCGTTTTTCCGCAGCCCGTGGCACCGTATGCGAAGACGGTTGCGTTGTAGCCATCGAGAACACTGTCAAGCAGATTTTTAGTTGTAGCTTCGTAAACTTCGCCTTGTGTTGTATTTTCATCGAAAATCCGATCGAAACCAAACGTTTGGTCTTTGACTCGCTTTCCATTTGGAACGACGCTTCGCGAGAACTTTTGGACGGGGTTATCCTCTGGAGGGTCAAAAACGCTGTTGATTTCTGTCAGTAAGGCTCTCCTTGTCTTCAGATTCCTACGCTAACTCACAGGCATTTGTCGTCAACAACCTTGATCACTGGCCGGATGCCTCTCTGAGCCAGCTTGGGTGTACTGGGAACGCCGGCCAGTGAGCCATCACCGAGGAACAAGGGCGTATCGTCGCATTTTGATAGCTGTGCAGCTTCTCGAATAGTAAAAGGCCGCACTCGGACCGTCACCGAGATTGATGACGAGGCGCTGGACGCAACCATGCCGAGATATGGCGCCGTGGTCCCTCAAGCTGTGAAACACCGGTAGGATATGATTGATGCTGTGTGGTTAGTAAGTCTCCCGCAGGCGGGAAAAAAATGCAAGTTGGGATGCTGGCACGAGTTATCGATAGAATGACGATATAATGCAGAGACAAGCAGCTGGAACGGGGTTGCTTTAAGGAATGTTGTGGTGGAGCTGTCCGGGAGAGCTTGTTTGCTGTGCCTCAGCGGTTGTCCGAGCAACGCGCTAGCGCCGCCCAGGAGTGCGTGTCCACAGCGGATTCTGCGCGGAAATCCTGCACGGTATGCTGCACCGGCGTTTCATCCACGGCCTATAATTAAATCCACGCACATATGAAACAACTAGCAGCACTGCTAACTTAATATAAATGATGCCAAGAGAGCCATCTCGCAGCCATTCTACTGCTTTTTTGTATGGACAAATCATTTCGTTCCTTGAAACTGGACAGTCAGATCGTTATGAAACCAAAATCTGTGTGATGTGGGTTTACTGGAAAGATTCGCGTTCAATCTTGTAAGAATTCAGAATGTAGATTTGATCTCAGGGGCACAAATCCCAAGTCCTACTTTTCATTAGATAGTCGATGTATAATTCTATGTATTACGTGAACTATTCACATCAAGGGGAAACTCTCAATTATCGTTGCGTTTTGTTGTTGAAGAGTCTTGTCGACTTAACTTTCTGAGTAATGTGAAATATCTCCAACCTTGTATCATGAGTGTCAAATCCTCTGATTCAACAGCTATTATAACGCAAGTAGCACGATTGAGGAATTTCCCTCGATCACCAGCATCGACGCATCCAGCAGAGCCTGTAAACGTGGCCCAAATGAATATTTCTGGGGCATCTCGGATCCAGATATCCAACTCAATTTGTGCCATAATTTCGTTAAGAGACTTGATATGTTCAGTAGTGGTCGCATACTCCCCTGGCCTGAGTTGTGATCCACATCTAAGTAATTGCCAAAATATCAAGCAAGACAATTGGCAACAAATTTTGACTTTGCTGATGCTATCAGTAGATAGTGCGTCTTCTTCCATAACACACGAGAAGTTAATCGCCTTTGACAGAGCTAGTACTCGTTCAACTTCCATTTCGACATTGCTAGACTCTTCGTCACATATATAATCTAGCTGTGATACAGTTTCATAAACGTCTAGAATATAATTCTGAGTTACTTCGTCGAGGATTGATCCGATGCTATTAAATGCGTTACTTGTCACAAGACTCCGAAATATTGCTTTGGGGCGTATCATGGGGAACTGTAGGTTATCCCAGACAGGAGGTGTATGAAAAATGCAGGAGAACGATAACATTGTTCTATTCAGTTGTTAACAAAGGATAATGATGTCAATTCAAAACGATAGTAAAGGGGATGAAATGCAAGTCAAATGATACTCACAATTTGATGATACCTATGAGTGGCCCCAGTTCATTCCTGACACTTCTTTTCATTGCAAGAAGCATTTTGATAAGACCCTCCTGATGTACCGTAGCCGAGCTTTTATCCAAATCCACCATCTACTCTCACATTTAGCCGTTCTATCAAGAATGAGTATATGATAGGCGCCACATAAAAAACTTACATTGAAAAATATTAGAGGTATCACAGATCCCAGGGTACCATAATTCAATCTTGGTGTGTGCATATTAAGTCGCTCACCCAGCAAGCGAATAGTTAAGCTTTGATGGTAGAGTGAAATTTTAGAAGTTGGTCGACCCATCCGAGCGTCGAGCAATGCTGCTGCGCTGAACATGGTAGCATGAAAGAGACAGGGGTCTGACATTGCATGCTCGATCCACTTTGAGCGAAGATGGTCCTTCAAGCTGTTGCGCATGACAGTGTCTGTTGAAAGTCTTCCAAATGTGCTAACTATCGCCTCATATCAGATATAAGTCTCATGAATATAAACTTCTAACAAGATACTCATTCATTACACAACGGAAAACCCACAGAAATGCAAAAGATCGGGCATATAAGACCGATATGTCACTGGAGGATTGAAAGGGACGCAAGGCTGAGACAAAGGACTAGGAACGAGACCCGCATCTGGGCGATGTGTCACAGCATCGGCTCCAACCGAAGAGGCCAGTATAGGAATATTGTCCTCAACATCGTCATCGTACTGGCAACTCAGAGAAGCCCTGTCAGAAAACACCGTGTTAACCAAATTGCAAACATGATGAGACCCACGCGGAAGTCCAACTTACTTTAGACACCGGGAGCAACTAGGAGATACGCGGTCACATTTACGCTTATGGAGTTTACACCTCCCGCATGGTTTAATCGAGAATCCAATAGTGCCAACCTCTACGGAAGCGTCAGCGTGTTGTGACAGGGCCAGACTGTCATACTGACATTGCCTGTTCAGTCTCCACCAATGCAACAGTAATGTAAGCATGATCGCTGTTAGCATTTTTGGAACGGAAGAAGACTTTACCTATTGCATCGAGAGCACTTGGGAAGAACCTTGTCACACTGCCTCTTGCTGGCTTTGCACGCTAAACAGACAAGCCGTGCATTTTTGACAGCTGTCTGATAGCCAACCATTGCGCCTCTGCTAGGCAGAGAATTCCAGCGTATGGAGTGGGAATAAACCTAATGAACAAACACAGAGCAGTGAATAGATGAAATTCTCTTTTAGTGAGAGAGCTGATCGGACGAGGCGGGGGGAGATGCATGTGCGGGTGCGGGTGCGGTTGCGGCGCAGTGGGGTCTGTGCCTTAAGTATAAAGGAGATGGCAATTCCCTAGCCATGTATGTTCACAACAACATTCGAATCAAATCAAGCAAAAACTTGCAGTTTCTTACCCAGAGACATGGCCTCTACTGACTTCACCCCAAAGAACAGCGGATCTACCGTAGATGTATCCATTATCCATGGCGGCCGCACGGTTGTGCCCATGGCCTGGTTAGTCAAAAGTCCGATTCGAGGACAAGAAGCATTCGACGTGCCGTGCTACAGCTTTCTCATCGAACATAAAAACTCGGGCAAAAGAATTCTTTATGATCTGGGGCTCATGAAAGCTTGGAAGGAAAAGCTACCGCTTGCACGTGAGTTCAAACAAGGCTTTGAAACATAATTTGATATGAACTAGCATTTGATTTCTCAAAGTTATTGCACAGTTTGAGTCTGCCAATGTGGTCATCGACGTTGAACTTGATGTTGCAGACCAGCTGTCTCAAGCCAATATCCCTTTGGATTCGATTGAAGCCATCATGTGGTCTCATCATCATGCCGACCACATCGGAGATCCCTCCCTATTTCCCTCTTCAACATCACTCCTGGTTGGCCCCGGATTCAAAAGCCACAAAACTAACTTTCCGGGCTATCCCGGTAATCCCGAAGCATTAGTGCCGCATAGTGCTTTCCTTGGCCGTGAAGTCCTTGAGCTTGACTTCTCTACTTCTGGTTTGAGCATTGGTGGGTTTCCAGCTTTCGACTTTTTCAATGACGGAAGCTTCTATATCCTCGACTCAAAAGGACACAGTGAGCTGAATGCCCTTTCATACTATCGTATACTTAAATTTTAAGTCAAGCGTTCCTAACAAATATATCCAGCACATAGCCATCTAAGTGCTCTTGCTCGCACTTCAGAGAACAAGTTCATATTCCTTGGAGGCGACCTCGCACATTATCCTGGAGAATTTCGCCCAACGCCACAACTTCCTCTTCCTGAAGTAATTGATCTATCTGTATTAGGGAAAAACGCACCAAGTGTCAATCCATGTCCTGGAACCATCTTCGAAAAAGTCCATCCCGGAAGGGAGGGAAGTGACTGGGACTATAAGACTACTCCGTTCTATGAAATAAATTACCTTATGAATGAATCCCCTGACGATGCTGTGGCTGCCATTCACAAACTAAAGGCATTCGACTGTTCAGCTGAGGTTTTGGTCATCGTGGCTCATGATGCTAGTCTTCTGGGTGTCCTTCCTTTCTTCCCTTCGAAAATTACCGATTGGGACTCGTACAATTACAAGGCTCATGGTACTTGGCTTTTTTTGAAAGACTTCTTGAATTAACAGAGCAGATTCTGGACGTTGAGCAAAGTCGTTATATTTTGTTTGGTCTAAGCGTCAGCCATTTTCCTACTCGATGGTCTTCATAGCGCCCAATTATTCGTTATATTATCAGTCATGTTTGTTCATTTTACTTTCTAGGAAAATACAGTTTGGAAATTGATTCCATGCAGAGGGTTTTCTTGACGACGTTAATGAACATAAGACAAGAAAGGTCAAACAAATTTTGTAATCTATGCCCATTACTCTCTACGAGCCAGTGCCCGAAGTTTGACCTTCAGGATCTTTCTACTTTGGTTCTTTGGGATCTCAGAGATAAACTCAATCCTATCATGCAACCATTATAGCTCGTTTAGGTTGTTCTCGATGTGCTGTGCGAGTGTTTCTTTAACTTGGTCTTCAGAGAGCTCTTTCATGACATCCGGAGATCCACAAAGTAAGCCTTGCGCGTTAACCAGCGAGTTCATCTTTGATGGCGATAACAACGACATCACGAACAGCAGGATGTAAGAGAAGCGAGGCTTCAACATCCGTCGGAGATACTTGCATTCCCTGCGTAAAAAGGTCAGGAATTGTGAAGACTTTTACGGGGCTAAACGAGGGGAAATCCTCACCTTGACTTAGATCATATCTCGCATTCGGTCAACAATCAACAAAGGTTCGTTTTGTTTAGGTGATAACCTTATGAGACCAACATCCCCGGTGTGGAGCCATCCACCTGAGTCAATTAGAATTGCACTGGATTCCGGATCATTGAGATATCCGGGAAGAATCTTCCAATCCGGTTTGATTTTCATGACCATTTCACCAAGGTTCTTGTCGAATGGTGCGAAGCCAGAAGCAATAGTGGTAACAGAAGAGACATCAAACATTCCATGACACCGCGAGTGATACAGCCAGGACCTGCCTTGCAGTCAGTTGGTATCTTAGAGCCTACCAGTAATATGCCAGCCCGATGTGCATACTTGTAATGCTATAGAGGGCCGTAACAGTAATACGCAGCTAGTAAACCGTTACCATACAGTACGTATTCTCATTAACAACCGTAAAGAATATAACAAAGCCGTTGTACGATGATCTGTGGGTCCTGCGCAGGAACAGACTAGATCCACGTAATTGGGTGGGTTGCTGTATGCATTCTTTGGCTGAAAGCTACGGATCAGATAGCAGTAGAGCATATACGAGCTGGTCCTTACGTTGAAGCTGGAAGCAAACCAAGATGAAGTAGGCTACTCTCCATCGACCATTGACGTGATTTTTTCGGGGCCGAAAGTACGTGCACCAATCCCTGTAGGGTGGAGTATCTGCCTACTCCGTAGTAGTTAGTGTACGAAGCAGAGAAGCCAGTAGTATCACTGCAAAACTTGACGGTTTGCGTCACGCTCTGCTAGTGATGCCATGTTGAGTTAGCCGGACAACTTTATTAATAAAGCATGATTTCGGACTAAACAGGTCGATAGGGCGCGGGCCTATCGAAGAAGCTCATCGTACAGTTTGTGCGCAAACTTATTTACAGCAGCCCCGCGGGAGGCTTCTAGAAAAATATAGCATCCAAGATAAATCTACGGGAAAATAAACTTGTAGGCCACTTATATAAAGAAAGCGGTATCGAGATATGATATCGCTATTAGCGACTCTAGATTTTCCCCCTTGCTGCTGATAGCCTTTCCCTTTGGCAATCATTTTCTTCTTTCGATATCCTTTGTATCTAAGGCAGAAAAATGTATGGAGATAACCCCGTGATAATTCAGCAGGAACGTCTGCAGGCGTCATCCGTACCCTTGTTCCTAATTCATGATGGCGGGGGAACGATAGCCAGTTATTTTTCCTTCGGCGCTCTGGGCCGTGATTTGTACGGCATTTACAATCCACGATTCGAAGACAACGAAAAATGGACTGGTGGCATTCCCGAAATGGCTCAGGAATATGTGGAGATCATAAAGAAAACCACGCCGAGCAACAAGATCATGCTAGGAGGTAATCAATCACGATTCCTCAATACTCAGTTATCTCCTTGAAATGGATGAGCTAATATTTTCTGTCTTCACTGCATATAGGATGGTCGCTCGGCGGGTTTGTTGCATTAGAAATGGCGCACATTCTTGCAAAAGACCCCGTCATTAATGTTGTAGGGTTGATTATGATCGAAAGCATTTTCCCCCAAGCGATAAAGTCCGGGAATATTCATCCTAATATACAAGATTTGAATATTAGCGGCGAGGTTCCAGCTCTCCAACGCGAGAAAATGATCAATCACATAAGAGAGGCGACTGCAACTGTTAAAAGCTACAAGTTACCAACTTGGGCAAACGCATCACAACCTTCTACCATGGAGCCGAGCTTACTGCCGTCACCACCACCTACTGTGCTTCTTCGCGCAAAAGACCCAGTTCCTTCACGCCGAGGCACAGCCATTCCGAAGATGTTGGGCTGGGACCAGTACGATTGTGACTTGATGAAGGCTGTATATGAAATACCAGGTCATCACTTCAGTATTTTTGACTCGCCAAATGTGAGTCAAGGAGTATTTTCCACCGGATATGGCCTTCCCAATATCTTCATAGATCTAACAATTTGCACCAGATTGATTTTTTCACGACCACATTGCGTGACTCGTGCACTTTGCTCGAAAACGAAATATTCGGGTTAGCGAATTTGCACCCTGATTTAGTTTGATTCAGTATAATTCTGCTTCGTTGTCGTCTTCTGTACTTGACGCGGTTTTCAATGGACTTACTTGTATAAGAAAAACTTCATGTATGTGCTTGTTGCAATGGTGAGCCTTCGTACTTTGGTATTTTGACATGTTTGATATCCGGCATGAAAATATATCTCCAATGGAAGATATCAAGTGTTTACAAATTTGAGCGGGCCATGAATAATAGTATCTGCAAGGGTCCAAAAGCCAAGGCATGATTTGTTTCAATCTCGTGTATAAATGCGGGCGCACCACGCAACCATGCACACATGCACACGTGTCTTTGCGTGCATTCGTCAGTTACCATGTATTTCCCCTTTAAGTAGGTCGGTTAGTAAACTAAACAATAAGCGTGCGTGAGTAAGAATCCCGGAAAGGAACGACAAATCCTTCCGAAACTTCTTTCTTATTACTCATGATGTATCATTGAAAGGTCTAGCTTTGTATACTTGAAAAGTTCCTCCACCACATATAATTGGAGCCATACCAACCTCAGCTCAATATCTAAGTAGTAGTTGGTATACGAAGTGCAAACTGGAGTATGAGCTGAAGCCGGAGTGGAGCATAAATCATGAGTAAATTGAGTCAATATTCACAACTATAAAGTATTAACCAATGGGGTTTGATATCAAAGGTAGGCTATATGTCCCAATCAAATTACACTAAGTTCAGCTGAGTTGCTGGGCTCTAGGCGTTAGGCAGAAAACTAACTCATTCCCTAGCCTAAGCCCTAAGCTAGCCTCTACCTATGATATACGCTTTGAAAACTTAGTTATATTAAATCTAGATTGATTAGCATGTCTCTGTCATGTTGGCTCCCAAGTCAGCATTATAAAATGTGACGGAATATGTCACAGTTTCAGTGTTACGTACAATCGGTATTGGTACCAATATTAATTGACTGATACCGTACCGTACAGTGCATCTTGCCTCGTAACTATAGAACGAGTGATTTTCTCCGCCGAACCGAGTTGCATTCTAGTCTGTAGGATCAGCAGAAAGTCTAAGTTATTGCTATTGATTTCTTTTAGAAAAGTTCGGCCGACTGTGTGGCTGCTGATCAGCGACCTAGCCCTAATTCACATCCGTGTTTCCATCGGTGGTGTATGGTCGGGTTAACGCAACCGTGAATCTGTTAGTAAATATCACCCGAAATAGATCTGTGTGTGACAGGCCCAAAATGGTTCAGATTATCTATCTGAGAACATCTCATCATGATATTGTCCTTTGCTTCTATTGGTCGAGGAGGTTGGAAAAGAGCGAAGAAATAAATGTCGACAGTCTCCCTTTCCCTGGTGGTTTCGGGGTTTTCGATCCTCTCACTGCAAAAAGGAAATTTGCCAGCACTCAACAAGCAGAGAAATTCCTCCGGAAGAGATATGCAGATCTCTTACATTCTTTCGATTAATCTATCTTGATATTGTTTGAAATAAATACATGGGTTTCTGGCGACCAAGTCAGGTGCTGGCAAAGCCCTAATTAATCAATGCAAGTAAGCAAACATTATCGGTATCTTGGCCTAATCGATGTGAGATGCAATGGTACAAGTATGACAATTAGTAGTAAGAGAGAAGCTTGATGGCATAACGATGGATAGTAAGTTCGATTTAGTGATGTGAGAGCAGAGCACCCGCTTGCCTCCTATTACTGCTAATCCGCTGCGAGACGTGGCCTTTATTCGAAGTAATTTCATTTCGATAGGTTGAATTAAACCTAATCAAGTATCACATCAGGATACCATCGAGAAGACTGTTTACAACAGCCTTGTCCACATCATTAAGCACGCTCTGAATATGACATAGCACCTTCGCGGCTGAACCTTCTAAAAACCAATAATAACGCTCGGCACGCTCAACCAACAACATCCCATGGGCAAGCACAATAAGAGACGGGGTACTCCCACGGACAATCATCTGATTAAAGCGATCCGACAACCCATCTAGCCACGACTCCATACCCTTCCACGCTGCGCGCATATCGTTGGCATTAGGGCTGGAGCTTAGGCGAAAGCATTCGACGAGTTGGTTGATGGCTGAAAGAGTGGCAAAAACATCATCCTTGCTGTCTGGTTTGCCCAAAGTCTCTGCCATGCGAATAGGGAGCGTATTAAGTCGTTCCAATACAGCATTCCGATCCTGATGAGAGACTAAGTCGCGAAATTTGCGAGTCCCTCTTGAGGCGAATAAATTTGTCTGGTCAAGAGGGTATTCATTACCAATTTTTAAGAAATGAAGCGCAATTTCAGAATTGGCACAACCTCGAAGGGTGCGCAAAACTGACTGCAGAGAAGGGAAACCCGATTCGGGCTCCGGAATCCAGTTTTGACGGTAGCATCTTTGGATGCAATCTATTTGAGCACCGATCTTCATGTCCTCCATTTCAGCAGTATCAGCTTCGGAATAATTTGGGCTCATGACTTCACTCCATCCAGCCATAAATTCTCGGTAATATCGCACCGATCGCTCTAGGTGCATTCGCTTGGTCTGCTCGTTATCGGAAAGAACAGCCATGTGACTAGCAGAGATGCCTAGCAGGCCGTGCATCAGCCACCGTCGCCTTAACGCTCGTTCAATTACATCTGTCTGCCAGTATTTTAGAGATACATGATCTTGTATGGGAAGCGTGAGACTTGTTGTAATCATAAAATGGTGGAAATGACCCAACGTATCTAGGTCTAGGTTGAGTTTAGTATCCGTATCAAAAACAGATGGCCGCATTTGAAGCTTTGGTGTTCCCATGTACTGGAGAGCATTCTGGTTATTAACAGCAGTGCAGCCACTCTCGTCGTGTCTTTCAGATATTGCCGCGACCTCAAAATATCGGAGTTTCGTACCGCGAAATAAAGTCTGAAGATTCACTGAGTGCGCATAAATCTCTGGAGGATGACTTAAACCATGAACCTCGCTCCAATGTCGTCTCATCCGCTTTGTGCTAGCACAAAGGCTCCCACATCCGGTAGCCGCACACCTTTGCCCTGAAATGACAGCCAACCCATGCACTGGTCGTGAGCCTGCGAGTGGAAGCGGGACATCTTCAGGCTCTAGAAGCCTAAGTTTGGAAACAGCTGATAGCAGACGCTGTCTTTCTCCGCGATAAATTTTGTGTCGCAACAAATGGCTTGCTACGGCACTTTTTTGGATGGCGTACTGGCACTCTCGGCAGATGAGAACGCAATATACAGGATCATATCTCAGCAGATTACTCGTACCGAGGGTTGTAGCCATACTGCTGACGATATTTGTCATATGATGCGCATATACATTGTATTTCCAGTGTGTTTCAGAACTTCCCCATCACGAATTGAGATAAAGATGGTGATGACAGCCCAAAAGATGAACAGAATGCCTGCTCTAGTCCTAACGCGGTAAATAGCGGGGCATCATTGGGAACGGCATATGCGGTTCTTGATGCCGTAAAATTCAGGCAGAACACCATATACAGTTCCAGATTCTTTGTAAGCTGTTGATCATATAATATCTGAAGAATGTATAATGCCCTGGATCTGATTATAAATTATCAATTTTAGAGCTGGGTTTGTAATAGCAAAGAAATAAGTTGTAAGAAAGAATGATCTGAGATATAAAAACGCCAGCAGACCACGCATGTAGCCTTGATTTTTCACTTTCATTCAAACACTTTCTATTTATCATCAATAATCAAAAATACCCAAGTCACCAATGGCATCAAACAAGGCCGCATGGCTTAGAGCGGCCAACACCCCCCTCGAGGTAGATGAAGCACCTATGCCTACCGCCGGTTCTCATGAAATCGTCATCAAAACCGCCGCCGTTGCTATCAACCCCCTAGATTTCCACATGCAAGACCACGGAGTCTTTGTACAGCAATGGCCCACTATTCTAGGCTGTGATGTGTCCGGTACAGTCCATGAAGTCGGATCAGGGGCTCAGGAACATTTCAAAAAGGGGGACCGAATCATCGGGTAAGTTTGCACCGCGAAGAAGGCCGGATATGGTTGTCTCTTTTATTAGAATAATGCTAAAATTATGTAGGCACACAATCAACCTAGTCAGTGGCCGACCGCAAGACGGGGCATATGCTCTTTATACAGTCGTGCCAGCAAACAAAGCTGCCATCCTTCCCGATGCAATTTCCTTCACCGAAGGTGTAGTGGTGCCGTTTGCTTTGGAAGCAGCATTTTGCACTCTCTCACTTCAAACACCCGGAGAGGCACTCCCTGGTGTACCTACACCTGCCCTCGGATTGCCGTATCCGTCTCTCGAGCCGCAAACTACCGTATCTAACCAAAAGAAGACACTAATTGTATACGGCGGATCATCATCAGTTGGATCAATGACAACGCAGCTCGCAACTTCTGCAGGAGTCAAAGTCGTATCAATTGCCAGCGCAAAGAATTTTGATATCAGCCGAAGCTGCGGCGCGGTGGATGTGTTTGACTACCACGACCCTTCTTTTGTCGCCGATGTTGTTGCAGCGATTTCCAAGATCGGACAACCGGGCGATTTTGTAGGTATTTTCGATGCCATCTCGACGCCCGAAACTTATACAAACAGCCTTGCAATGCTTGAAAAACTAGGTGGAGGTCATTTGGCCTGCGTGCATCCTCCGCCAGAAAATGTCCCCAAGAATGTCAAGGCAGGCATGATCTTTGCCGTGAACGACGCTGCCACCCCCGTCTGGAGGGACTACGTAACTTCTGCATTGCAGACGAAAAAGCTCAAATGTCTCCCAAATCCAACTGTTGTAGGTAAAGGGCTGGAGTATATTCAGAAGGGATTGGATCAGATTAAAGCAGGAGTAAGTGCAACAAAGCTGGTGGTGGAGCTGTAAGCCTGCAGTTAATCTCCATGGGCCGGCTTCTTCCAGTCAGTCATGTCTTTAACTATCTAGCATCTAGCAGTTAGCAGTAGATGAGTATGCAAACACCATTCATCTAAAGGCTTAGCAACATGTTTTGCAATTAAGATGGTCTTAATCATACACCTTGACAATCGAAAGCGCGATAATTTCTTTTATCTCTATTCTTTACTTTAGTACTGCCTACTTTCCTTTCAAGAACTTGCGACTCTTTGAAGTATAAACAAGTTGGTATGATACTGTACTGAAAGACAACCAACAGGGGAGCCTCCTTGCCACTCAGAAGTTAAGGTAGTTCCTGCTACGGCGTGGCTAAATGTAAATTTTGTAAAAATTCAATTTTGGCAAGGTTGTAGCTATAGACTGCTTATACGGGAGTCTATAGCTACAACCTTGCCAAAATCCGTTTTGTATGGTAAAATGTGTTGGACGATTTGTGGGGCCGTACGTTGAGGCAGCGAATCGCTTACTAGGCACACCAATTAGGCAATCTGAGGTCTCTATTCACTTGCTTCCAGGAACAGTCCTTACAGGAACTGTTAGCTAATTTTATATACAAATACAGTGCAAATACGCTAGTTGTTCCTCCTTCCATATAGTCCAATGAGCATCGTCTAGTCGCTGGGAATAGGGGTTGCTAATCGAGAGTTCTTCACCGCCGCGTAGTCCGGCCTCATGATTGGCCGTATAGGCCGTATAAGCCATATAACGCGTAGAAAGGCCTAATCCGGCTAGGTTAGTAAGCCTACTCGGCGACAAAATGTTTCCCGCACTCGCCGGGCCGCCGCAGCCACCTAAACTAATCGTCACACCCACACAGACATAATTTGGATTTCACTCTTTCGTTAAATCGACGGCACATTGAGTGTAGTTATCATCAGAAATGGAGAAATCTCCAGCTGCACTGCTTACAGCAGATATGCTAGCAGACCTCGAATTACCCCACGAGGTCAAGCTTTCACCTTCTGCAAAGCACATTGCCTACTCTCTTCGTTCGGATTGGAATCGCCCCACCGGTCGTTGGGTATCATCACTATGGATGGCAGAAGTCGGCAAACGCTCCTCAGCACGGCAATTGACTCCTGGAGATAGTTTTGACTCCTGCCCACAGTTTAGTCCCGATGGTGACTCAATTGCGTTTCTGTCTGACCGAGCTAGCGAGGGTGCTGCTGGCATTTGGCTCTACAATCTCAGTAGTGGTGATGTGAGCCCTCTCACGCCAATCAGTAATGCCAAAGGTGTATCAAAGTTTGCATGGAGCGGAGATGGGAGGAAAATTGCGTATCTGAGTACAGATGAAATTTCAGAGGAACAAAGGGCGAAAGACAAGAGAAACGATCCTATTGTCAACAGTGGAGTCTGGGAGTATGCTCGACTTCGAACTGTTGAGGTTGCCACCCAGAAAGTTATTACTGTGGTATCAGAAGACTCCCATATTTACGATTTCGCATTCAGTCTAGATTCCAAAAGTCTTGCTTATGTGACGACGAAAACGCCCGAGAGCGCCTCAGCTGAGATCAATGGCACTTTTATAAAAATAGTTCAGCTTGATGACCAGAGCATTGTTGACTTGTCGCACTTTCCTGCTCCAGTTGTGGATCTCTGCTGGATTTCCTCGGGTCTATGGTGGCGAGGACTGTATGATTTGACGACCATATTATCATCCAAAGCAGTGTACAATTTGCCACTGTCCACCAAAATATGGAGTCGACATGCTTTCGGCGATAGGAATTGCGCTTCAACTTGGGCTTTACCTCCTGGTATTCAGCGGGCATCCGAAACTGCTTTGGTGGTCCAGGTGCAGGAAGGTCTTGCAGATCAACTCCACGCCTTACCCGACGGCACTCTGCTGTATAACAAACTGAATGAAATCAAGAGCTTTGATGCTGCAGCCAAGGACGGGAATATAGTCCTCGCAGTGGTCACAGGCAGCGGTAGTTCGCCTAACGAAGTGTATTCCATCATTGATGGCGAAACTGTCCAGCTGTCCAATCACGGCGAAGATATCGAAAAGTTGGATATTGCTATTGCCGAGCCATTCTACGCCAAAGCACAAGACGGCACCGACCTCGATGGCGTTCTTATAGCCCCTAAAACTTGCAACGCATTGAACAAGCCATGGCCAACCGTCGTCCTTGTCCATGGCGGGCCATATCAACGAGTTTCTTGTGGCTTTGATCTGCCATTCTTCAACTGGTCTGCCTGGCTCGCTTCTGCAGGCTATGCAGTTCTTTGTGTCAACTATCGTGGTGGAAGCTCACATGGAAGTGCATACGCTACTAGTATTCGAGGAGCAGGCGGTACTTATGAGTATTCCGATACAATTGATCTAGTGAAGGCCGGTGTAGCCGCTGGAATCATTGATCCAGATCGGGTCGGTATTTCCGGGTGGTCTTACGGGGGTTATATTACCTACCTAGCGGTCACTCAAGAGTCCAACTTCCACTTCCAAGCCGCAATTTCTGGAGCTGGCGTGACTGACTGGGATCTCTTCATGATGACTTGCATCGAGGATCATAGATTTGGCGCCGAAATCGCCGGATACATGCCCTGGGACGTCAATCGGAATAAGACTAACAGCCGAACTGGAGACCCTCTACGAAATATTCAGGATATCAAGACGCCGCTATTAATTCTACATGGCGAGAATGATGCTACTGTGAATCTGAGTCATGCCAAGGCTTTTTATCAAGGGTGTTTACACAAAGGGGTAGACTGTGAGCTAGTTGTCTATCCAACAGAGGGACATGGAATGTTTCCACCATTTGAGAGAGCACGTTATATTGACATGCTGGAGAGGACACGAAGGTTTTGGGACAAGCATTTGATAAAGATCTTATAGAGATCTGATAGACAAGACGACATCCGAAACTGACCTTCGGCGAGAAGTGACGCATTCATGCCATTCGTTTCAAACATTACCTGATCAGCACATAGACAGCAGTCAATTTTTTTTTCAACCATTACGGGATCTCCGTTCACGGTATCAGAAGTGTTCGACTAATAGAAATCGGGACGAGAAAGGGCCTGGAGTATTTTTCTAGCGGGGCTAAGCAAATGTATTGAGAAAGACAGTACGATTTCTGCTGCAGCAAAAAAATGGGAGTTTATCAAAGGTAACACTCGATGACTCTTTGATCCTGCTTTTGGAGAGCGATATTGATGTATTCGATGAGCCTCCTGTTCAGCCGACGATTGGGACATACTGCACAGGAGTCGTCACATTGTTGCTGGATCTTTTTAATACAGATGGTGCTAAGTTACGTCGATCTGGCGATAGTTTTTGGAACTTCATGTCCTGCAAGCCACTACAGAGCGGATCAAAATTTCACAAAGCCTAATTTTTGATGGTATATCGATTACCAACGCCCGCGAACTTTGGAACAAAGAGTCTATCAGTTCGCTTAGAGTATTCACTCACAAGACCAGGGCTTCGTGTCGCGGAATTACGCCATAATGGCAGGTTTTCTCCATTCCTCAGGTGCACAGACGATGCAAGTCTATACACGTATTATTTATTGGCTCGATTATGATATTGCACTCCACTCTGCTTGGGGGTTTCAAACCTTTCAGGCGAGAGCCGGAGGGCTTTTCTGCGCGCCACTAGTTAAGTTGCGGCACTAATTAAGTTGCGGCTCCAGAACTGCATGCAACTTGCGGCTTATTGCGGACTGTTTCTCAGTGAAATTTGAGAACTCCAGGCCACTAGCTTGAGTGCTAGGGACATAGCCCAATTACATCTCACTACATATATGTGACCCTTGAGACTAAGACCACTAACCCAGGAGTAACCGTCTAGACTGGCTACCGCTTCAAGGCTAACGAACGGCGGAGGATTAATTAAAGCGCGCCCAATCGGAACTATGTCTTTATGTAATGCACCATTCTCACTGCTCTTTTATGGGGCACATTGGATTTCAACAAAGCAAACTCAGGGGGTTACATCCGCGGTTGAAAAACAGCTTATATACCGGGTCTAACACACCTGGCGAACTCGTGTCATCGAAAGATTGTGCTTTTCGAAGCCCGTATGGATGCTTCAGATATTCCAAGGCTCTGGTTGCAAACATGATCTCCCCGCTACGATCCCTCTTTGCCATGGCATTTGCCAGCATCGCCTTCATCCCTTCAGCTTCCGGGACAAGTACTCTCACCTCTACCACTTCTTCCCTCTCTACATCCTCCGGTATAGAGGTAGACGTTATCTTTCCTATTCAGAATGCAACATATAATGATACCGAATCGCTCCCTGTCATATTTGCCCTGCAGAATCTAAAATCCGCCTCTGCGTACGGTCTCTTCTGGTTCACTTGGGGCATCGTGCCTTACTTCGGGGGTCCTAGCACCTATAACTTGCCCGACGACCCGCATATTAACGCGTATTGGCAGGCTCGCTTCACCACTGCCAATACCACCACCCAACCCTATATTCTTGTCAACCAAACAAATGTACTAGAGTGGCAGTTTGGAGCAGCCATCCCGGGCGAGCTCTACGGATTTGAGTTGCAGTGGGCGATCCAGTGGGAAACGTGTAATTACCCACCTGTGACTGGAAGCTTGATCTTTAATGTCAATATTGGAAGTCCAGAACCGAATCTGGGGAGCATAGTAGGGACGTGTCCCCAGCTAGGCGGGTCGTTTCAGATCAGCAGCAACAATTCCTGCCCCGTGGCGGCAAACAATACTGCTATTGCAAACCCCTGTGCTGTCGATCTGAATGCGACTACAGTGGCGAGTATCTCGAGTAGCGTGCAGAGCCTGGCTGTCGCGTCAGCAGCAGCCGCATCTGCATCAGTGTCTGCGTCTGTCGCCTCCTCCGCTGCTGCTGCTGCTTCTGCTGCCTCGACGTCTTCGCCTGCCGCCCATAATGATGCTTTTGGTCCGGATATTCCCATGCCATATGTGTTCATTGCTGCAGCATTTAGCACTCTTCAGATGATGATATATTTATAAATTGCAGGGCCGTGTATTAATAATTCTGAGCGTGTATTCATAGTTTCCGCCAAGTCATGGTTTTTGTTCCTCTTATCTTGATATCTATACAAATAGGGCTCGGTGTTTTATGCGTTGTGCGGTATTTCTTTTTTCTTTCACAAACCAGGCGGGACGACAACTCGATTTCCAAGCAAGGAATGGTTTCATTCGCTCCCTAGTCCTCATTCCCACGCTTCTGTGAACCAATAGTATTGTCATCTCCGTTTTCTACTCTACAAAGAGCTTGCAAGTGGCCTAAAAATGGCTGACCGAACGGGAAGTCCTGTCTTCCACACCCTACGGTCATATGTGATAGAAAGAATAAGTCGCTGGTCTATATAGAAGACTTGGCTGTGGGTTCGAGCAAGCATACATACGAGAGCAGAGATTACAAGACGTCTGAACAATATTACTCCAAGAGTTTGTTGAATCTATGCTGAAAATATGCGATACACTCCTCTTGCAACTATCACCAGATTCTTTATTTCAACGTCAACACCGCACTTGACTATGCACTACCTACTTTGCCACTTAATTCCTCAAGAATCTCCGCAACTCTCTCTGGATGGCTCAGGAACACCGAGTGCGAACTCTTGACTCGATACACTGCATCAGTGCCAAGAGCCTGCGCCATCTGTTCCTGCACAGCCGGCGGTATCGCGTGGTCCTCCTCACATACAATGAATGCTGTCGGCGTAGTATGCCAGGGCTCATATGTGGCAGGACCTAAGAACCCCCCAAGGGCCGAATATGTCACGGCGCTGGCCCATTTGGTCTGTTCGGTGGCGGGGAGGTCTGTCAAAAGGACCTCTTCTACGTTCAGACAATATACACGATCTCCCTGTGGTTTTTATTTTTTCTTTTATTATGATGGTGATCGTTTGAAGATAATTTTTAGGGGTTATAATTACCTCAACTTTCATGGCAGGAGGGAGTTCTCCGCCAAACAACTGCTTTAGACTGACCCCTTTCGGCGCGACAAAGGCAGTCATGTAAACCACGCGCACGACACCGCCCTTCTTGCCTTGGCTTTGGAGGTCATTCCGTGTCAGTCCCTCGGCTGCTCCAGAAGCTACTACGCCGCCATATGAGTGCGAAACGAGGATTACATCAGTGCCTGCTTCGATCAACTTGAGCAGCTCGGCACGTGTATGGGCAATGTCGTCGTTTAGCGTTGTGGTTGCCGGATCCGCACCGACTGAGGGCAGTGCAATAGCAACTGAAAGAATGTCTTTGGCACGGAGACGCTCCTGAAGAGGATCAAAGACACTGGGCGGGGAAAATGCCCCGGGCACGAGGACGACAGTGGGGGCCATTTGGAAGGGAACGCTCGGGACATGATTGAGAATCAATGGGACGCAAGCCTGATATATAGTAAGACCCTCACTATATTAAGTGTTTTAATATTTAATACTGCCGCCTCTCTGGAAAATAAGCAGGTTCTATTTATAGCTCGATATTATATGACAGGCCTCGTCACTCATTATCTTGGCTGATGAGAGGTGCCAATATCAGCAGTAGGATGATGCAGTCTGATCCTATTTTAGCTCTTAGTAAGAGACTTAGTCAGGATGAAGGAAAGAAAAGTAGAACGCACTACTATGGCTGGGGTTCATATATGTCCAATAAGATCAGTAGTTGTGAATTAACTAGCACCTGCATATCCTCTTTAGTAGTCCATGCGAAACCGAATAAGATAACACTTCGCGGGCTTGTTGGGAAATCCAACAAACTAGTTGAATGGGACACCGGAGTGCGCTCTTACATCAGAGTGGGGTGGTCGGTAGCGAATAATATATTTTTGAACTCTAATGCACCAACAGCCCTTTACTCTCATAATTACCCAAAGGCTTAAGAAACAGTTAGGCGAGCATACAGCTCGGCGGCCAGAAAGGTCTTTTGTCCCCGCCGTGTCGTTCTGTGTGATAGATGAAGAACGAAGCGGCGTCGAAAGAGTGACCTAGTCGTAGACAAGTCGTGTGCAATATGGCAATGGGCCAGTACCGGGATCTCACTTTTAGGTAGATAAAAATACACCTCCCGCGTTGATCTTGAGACAATTTTATCGTATGTACCCGATGTGTTCCGATTACAGATCCACTCAGTTGGTATATACCGTACACCTGAAAACATATATACATTTAAGCAAAGAGGAATGATTTGAAATCATAGGAACATAGAAAAGGAAATAAAAAGATAAAACGCAAGGAAGCATTGTGTTGGCCCTTTTCATTGCTGTGCAAGATGACCAAACAAATCCAAAAGAGATGGGTGCGTATGTTTGTCCATCTGTAGTTGAGGCAGAGAATTAGAAAGTCAAAAAGAAGAAAAGTATAAATAAAATGCTGTAAATATGATCTTGAAACGTGTAGCAACAAGCGTTGTAGATTGCAAACTTCGATTGATGATTGCTGATGGAAACGGCATGAATTAGGCTTATATTCCACAGCAGATCGGGAAAAAGCAAGACGAAAGAAAAGAAAAAGCTGACGAGAGCAACAAATAGCATGTCAATATTCACAGGGAGGCGAGAAAGAAAAAATACAACTGGGATGATCAGTCAGGTCATACTGGCATGTCATCACGTGGTGCAGGAAACGTTCTAGAATCGCTGGGCATAATACAAGCATGACGAGACGCTAGAGACGCGAGCAAGAAGGAGGCCTCATTGCATTGAGATAAAAAGAAGAGAAAAGATAAATTCATAACAAGAAAGACATGAAAACAAGCGAAAGAGAAAAAAAAAGCGTCGTTTAACATGTAGCCAAGGGACAAACAATTCATAACACCATCTAACTGTGAATTCTGACAGACACTAACAAAAAGAGTATAAGGCAAAAAGAGCTATATGTATATTGTTTCCAGCTAGAAACCAAACGGATTTGAAGGGGCTTGAGGCGATCAATTAGCGGGTGTCCTATATGTGACCAGTATATATACTTTGCATGACTTACTAGCTTGTGCGAGGTTTGCACGCATCCCAGTAGGCTGTGGGGTGAGTTTCTTCGCATCGTGCTTGACCCCGAACCGTACAGGGGGCGCCGGACCTGTCTTCTGGGGTTGCAAAGGCGCTGCGGTTGGCATTTGCGGGATAGGAGGAACGGGAGGAGGCGGAGGGCTAATGCTGGTCCCAAATCCATTGACGGCAGTTCTTTGCGGCTGTAATGCAGGCGGCAGCACCGAGTTGACGCCAGTTGCCATAGGCTGTTGAGGAGCAGCATACCCGCCGAATCCAGTTTGCTGCGGTGGTAAGCCTCCATATTGCGGTTGCTGTTGCTGCTGGATACCAAATTGAGATTGTGGCTGGAATCCAGTGGGCTGTGGAATTATACCGTTTTGGAACTGTTGTTGAGGGAACGCTGTTAATTGAGGTTGTAATTGCTGCGGGTACTGCTGCTGTTGGAACCGTTGCTGGTTGAGCTCTGCTAAGCTTTGACCTGCAGGGGCTAGCTGTGGTACATTGCGAGGAATGCCAGTAAGCTGCGGCTGCAGCGGAGGAGCGGCGAACGGACTCTGCTGGAAATCTTGGGGAGCAGACAGTGGCCGCTGCGGCGGTGGTGGAAGCAAAGAATTCTGGTTCAAAGTCTGTGGAGGTACAGGACGTTGACGAGGTTGCAAAGAAAACCCTGTTTGTTGTGGCTGGTTTGGAATAGCGGTCTGTTGTGGCTGCAGAGGTCCCAGCTGCGAAAAGAAGCCGGGGTTAGCCCCAGTCGCTTGAGGCTGTTGCGGCGCCGCAGGGGTTGCAGTTTGTTGGGGAAACATAGGAGGAGGGACGGCGGCAGTTATTGTTGGTGATGTTATTGCTGTGGAGGCTGTTGGTTGCGCAGATTGCGCGGGCGTCGGCTGCAAAGGTGTCTGTAGCAGTGAGAGATCAGCCATTGCACCAACGACAGGAGCTGGCTTGGGCGGTTCGGATTTTGCTTGAGCTGGTGCTGCTGTGGCAGGACCTGGTGCAGACACCGCGGGCTGCCCTGCTGGCCGTTTGACATCCCAAGCATCATCGTCAAAACCGCGCTGGACAGGTGTGCCAGCTGGAGGCGGCGAAGCACGAGCTTGCGTTGGTGCTGGCGCTGCCTCTGGCTTCTCTGCTGCTTCCTTCGCACTATTAACCTCGAATGCCTTCGGGTCGACAACATCCCCAGCCTGCACAGAAGGACTTGGACGGCCCTTGCGGGAGGTATTGTTCCGAAGCGCTCCTCCAGGTCCACTAAACAAACCGCCCTCCTCTCCATTGCCAATAACTTCTTCACCGCCAAAGCTGACATTTCGTAACCGAGATTTCGAGCCGGTTCGGTTGAACATTGTATCTAAGTGTTTCATGACACGAAGTATGTCGCCCTCCTTCAAACCAAGTGTACGAAGGGTCTCGGGAGTGATCTCGGGCAAGATAGCTTCATCCATCGAGTCCTTTGCGAAGTTCTGCGAATATCGTTCACATTGATGAGGCCCGACACCAGCCTTGAGGAAAAAGTCGAACCAATCATATTCTTTGACGTGGCCGCCATTTGAATCTTTGCCCTTTTCTTCTTTCTCTTTCTTCTGCTGTAAACTGCGGCGCCGAATGTCGGATAGAGGCTTATCTTCATCCAACGATTCACCTGTCACCTTCTCGACATATTCCAAATCTTCAACCGACATCTTGGCGCTTGGCACCGCGATCTTAATGCCGTTCATCTTGTGGAGATGGATTTTCCCGTCGTGGAGGCCGAGAAATTGAGCTTCAACAGTGAAAGATCCTGATCTGTCAGTCCAAGTCCTCGTCTTTGCGGAGTCAGGCTCTGTATATCATTAGCCACCGATGTTTCGTTAGACTCTATCAAAATATGCTTACTTTGCTTCGAAGCCTTGTCAGACTTGTCGCGTTTATGACGCTGCAAACGACTGTTACCACCATTCACTGCACTAAGACTACTTCGTCTTTCAGGAAGCTTGATCCCTGGACCTACCTCAGATCGTGGACCGTCCACTGAATCAACACGTGATCTCCTGACAGCTTCCTTTGTTGACCGTTCCTCCTCGAGCCGGTTCTGGTCGATTATCTTCTTGCTGGCGGAGGCTGGGGACGCTTCGATGATACCACTGATCTCCACATAGCTGCTAGGAACCACCCCTTCTCGGCCGTTCTTTAATCGTCGCACCATCCACCATTCATCAGATTTGGTGTCATCCAAAATTACTACCTCGTCTCCGGAAGCTACCGTCACTTCATCACTTCCCTGAGCCATAAAGTCGTAAAGCATTTGTCCTTTTTTCTGAATCCCACTGCCGCCCTGTCCTGCTTCGAGAACTTCTCGCAGGCCTTCCGCCCTGTAAGCACCTGCAATTTCGCCCAGAGCTGCAACCAACTCGTGAGCGGTATCTTTAGAGCCTGCATGGAAGTCGGCACTTTTGCTTGGTCGGACAAGCTCTATGAAGACGTGCTTCCCTTCAATTGAATAGTGAGTGAGTCTGTCGGCCGTCCATTCTTGCTGGGTGTCGTCGTCCGATCCATCGGCTGATATCCAGATTGTGCCCTTTGGGACATTGATGCCCAACGTCGTGGGCATCTTCTTACGCTTGCCCATGACCGAAATCATTTCATTTATATTGTAAAGACGATAACCGGAGGGAGAACGTGGAGAATGCGCAGCGTAGCCTACACGGCTATCGGGTGGCGATTCATGAACTCCCGCGCTGTTGTCTCGGGTGAGCGTGAGTTGCGGGGGTTGCGGACGAGGAGGCTGTCGCGGCGAAAATTGTTCATCCTCTTGTTCATCTTCAAATCGTGTTGTCTTCCGCGCGGATGATGTCCCTGAAAGTGGTCGCGTGGGAAGAGCGGGTGCCGGCTCTTCCTCCTCCTGCTCTTCAGGAGCGGCGACCGCCCGTGGTGGAGGGACTGCGCGTGAAGTGTCGTGTGATGACATGGAGCCATGTTGTCGATGTAGTATGCCGGCAATTGCGGCTGCAGGACTTGAGTCTGGAATAGCCGGGCTTGACTCCTCAGACGGGTAATCCTCGGGTTCGGCGTGAACAGGTCGCTGAGGAAGGCTTGGAGGCGGCGATGGTTCGGGCTCGCTGTACGTTTGAGCTGGTGTTTCATATTCAGGCACTGCTTCTTCCCGTTCATGGTGTGCGCCCGTGGGAGCCCCTAACTCGATATAATTTGCTGGAGCAAATCCAAACTCGGTGTCTGTGCCAACTAAAGTCCAGTCTGGGTCGGAAGTGTCATATACTTTTAAATCGGCATCTTCGGAGAAGGATATCTCTTCGTCTGTCTGCCTCGTGTAGTCGTAGAGCGCTTTAGCCTTATGCGTGGGCTCGGCCTGGAAGCGTAGATGTCAGTCAGCACGGTCGACAACGCATCGCGTCAATTGTAAAAGCATCGCCTTGTTCTCCAAATTTGTAAGAAGCAAAGTCACGATGAAAACAAATTATCCAGTCCTGTATCAAAGCAAAACCCGCCGTCCTAACGACGGTTCCGCCAAGCGCCTGATGGTGGCTGCCCCTTACCTCTTGAACGTAGTTATTCGGGACCAGTCCCACAGGCTCCTCGTCTTCCGGGTCAGCCTTCTTTTTGGCCTTCCACCAGTTATCATCGCCATCGCTTTCCTTCTCCAACACGTAGAGGAGGTCGCCTTCGTGGATCTCGAGCTCGCCCTCTGCTTGCGGCTGGTAGTCGTAGATCGCGGTGTACACGCCGACGAAAGCCATGGTGCCGGCTGTTATATGTGGCGCTTCTCTTTCCAATGATGGGCCACTGCGGTTGGAAATGGCGGCAGTGGGTGGAGTTAGTCGGGCTGCAGGCAGGCGCTGGGCGCTGGGAGAGAATGGCCGAGGGGGGAGGACTTGATGGCTGAAGACGGAGATGGAGATGGAGATGGAGAGGTGGTGATGATGTCGCCTGAGGGGAGGTGCTGGGCTAGCCGCGAACTTGGCAGGTGCAGTTGCCCCAGCAGTCTTGGCAGCGGCCGGGCCCAGTCAGTCTACAACCGCGCTTCTCTTTCTCTGTTACCGTCTCTCTTGCACTCTGCAAGTATTCTGTTCTTGCATGGAGACCACCAGTTGCTCTTCTTCACACGAATTTACTGCCTTCTCTTACCAGAGTCGGTCTTTGTGAGCTTATTGCTGTCCACATTGCTGCTTGAGGAACCGGACCCACTTAGTGAGGTACGCTGTCCAGACTATGGACTGGACCGAACCGACCTTCAATTGCAAACAAACAAGTCCAAGACGGGTTACATACAGGTAAATTCTCCAAATAACAGTGTACAAAAGTGTGCAAAATACAGAATATGCCTCTGCTTTGAATACGTTACGTCGTTTACGCTGCCATAGAGGGCACGGAACGTTTGTGACTATCCCCGCAGGCACCGCGCATCGAACATCCCACTTGTTCTTGATGGGAGGCAACACCTGCTTATATACAATAACGCACAGAGCGTGTTCCAACCTAGGAAGAAATAATCCGTTACTTCTCACCGGCCAACAACCGTACTTTAGTACCGAATGCCGCCGACGTAGTCAGGCTCAATCTCAATTTCGGACTGTCAATCTCAGGCTGCGCATTCTCAATATGCTTGAATTTCCGCAACAGACGGACAAGAACGTAACTTGCCTCTGCTAAAGCGTATTGCTGGCCTAAGCATATTCTCGGTCCACCGTTGAATGGGAGATATTCCCAACCATGCTTCCCGTTCTCCTCCCAGCGCTCCGGCCGGAAGTCGAGCGCGTCGTCACCCCAAAGATCTGTTCGACGATGCATGTTATGGATTGCATATGTCACTCGCTGGCCCTTGGGAATGAATATGGGCGATCTACCGTCTGGTCCGCCGCCGACGGGAAGCGTGGTGTCGACAGCAGCCCATCGAGAATTGATCGGCACAGGAGGCAGAAGTCGAAGAACCTCGTTGAGGAAATGCCTCAAGTAGCGCACGTCGCGGATACGAGTGATTGTGATTGTTTCTGTATCATGTTCATCCTTGGGCGGGAATTCGGACACGATTTCCTGACGTAATCGCTTCCAGACGGGCGGGTGTCGAGCGAGGTAATAGAAGGATGCACTCAACAGACTTGCCGTGGTATCTCGGCCGGCGAGGAGGATGTTGAGCATTTGATCTCGGAGTAGATTCCGGTCTTGAGTCACTCTTACCATCGCATCGATAAAGACATATCTAGAAGACGGCGAAGCCTTGGCGTCTGATTGCTGTCTGGCCAGGGCACGGTCAACATAATAATCCACCACGTCATGCACTTTCTTAACATGTTTGAGAGAATCCGAGCTGTTCACAAGCCAATACAAGGACTGCACGCGGGCACGGGCACTCATAAAGTCGAGGGATTTATTGAAGGCGTACGCAAACCCCTCCTCGCCGCCGACGCTCGCCAGCGCCGCTCCTCCACCTCCTTGCTGGCCTTCAAGGAGACTGTTGGTAGATTCGCCGAAGAGGAACTCAGTAGCGGTATCAAGTGTTAGCCGGAAGAATAGTTCTTGCACGTCGACCGCTGTGTAGCCGTCGCTAGGTATAAGGGCAATAAGCCGACTAACATGGCTATTCAACATGCCGACATCAGCGATCTGCTCGCGCGAGAATTGAGGTCGCAGCATAGCACGCGAGTGTGACCATCCAGGACCATCTAGAGTAAAAATTCCGTCTCCCAGTAGCGGGTAAAACAGCTTGTGTCGCTGCCCGAGCGAAAAGTCGTTAAATTGCGTGGCCAGCATAGCTTTGATATTCTCTGGTTCCGTGGTGGCGATCACAGAGTCACCCATTGTTGTTTTCTGATATGTGTTGCCGTAGGCCAGGAAGCGCTCATAGAACACGTCGAGTAGCCTAAACTCGCGTGCAGCTTTGATGGCTTCCTTATAGTCGTACCACCCGAAGAGCTTGGAAGGAATCTGTTTTGGGGGGAGACATCCTAAGGCTTTCTCTTTGCGACGATAGCTGATTGATTTGTAGATGGTCTTTGTTGCTGAATAGACAGCAACGAGGACAATGAAGCCGAGTATGATCTGCGATGGAGGCACTGCCATGGCGCCTGATACTGTTGCGTTATATTTTGATTTGGGCCACGAAACAAGCAGCAGTTAACTATCTACTTCAACACAAACGAGTAATCAATTTCTATTGCAATGCACTGTATTTATACCGAATCGTAATCAGTGAATGCTTATACGCACCCTGGCGGGGACACTAATAATACCATCGATCCTGGATACCACTGCTGCAGCCGGAACGGACTTCAACTCCGTCGCATCTCGTTCAATATACACTACTCCATCGGACCTATCGAATTACGTCTGTTCATTCAGATAAACGTCATCTCGTACGTCGATCCTTCTACATGGCATATTCCGACCCATGTTCCATATGGTGATCTAACCGGATTTCGGAATTCCATTGCTGCGGGCATCGCGTAATGTCTCATTGTGGAGAGTCTTCAATCCATATGCATAGCTTTTTGTTTCGAGTGAGAATTTGAAAGAATAGTAGACTAATGCGCTCATAAATGCAGAAACGGTGATTTTACACAGGCATACAACATATCGTGAATCTGCGATGTCTTGGCGTTTGGAATATACACAGTTGTAGCGGGTCGTTGATGATGATCCGGGGTTCGGGAAGACCGACGTCTGTGGGTGCAAAATATGGCCTATATCGATCATCTTATGAAATAAACTCAACCAGTGCAATGCTGTCGATATTGATGATGTAAGTTTGTTTGGCTCATCAAACGCTCTGAAAAGTCCAGCTATGATACTTCAGGCAACGCTACTCGTGACTACTCGTGACTACTATGGATTCCTCGTTAGGTTTATAAGTTAGTTGCAATGCATCACCTTGCCGAGATGTACATGTCAATCTGAGGCAAACTATATGAAACAAAAATTAGGCAAACGCATATTACGTTATTCATACCATAAGAAGAGTGACAGCGCAAATCACTCAGGTCGGTACGACACCACCTTGCCAAAGGTATCCGCCATCCCCCAAATACCATGCCTCAAGCACGACAACTGCACAATCTGCGAGTGATCCACAAACACATTCACATCGGCGCCAAACTCGCGAATGTACCAATTATACACCTTTGGATCAGCCGCCTCAAACATAACGCGTTCCATGGGTAACTCCTTCATGATCTTGCTGACTACATCGGTGCGCCAGGACTTGACATTCTCTGTGATCCCCTCTGACTCGATCATGAGGCGCTCGACGCCCGCATCGAGGAATTTCTGCCCTAGATTGACGAGTTTCCCGGGGTCGGATGTACCAATTGCCTCGAGCTCGCCGGCGGAGGTGTCGCCGCCGGCACCGAACTGGATGCCCAGCTCAGGTTTGGCTTTGAGGCCGTAGGAATGCACTTTGTCGACGAGCCGGAGCCAGTCATCAGGCGGAATGGAAAGGAAGCCGGATGAGATTTCGATAACGTCAAATCTTTGCTATATCAGTATGGCTATTGCTAGGCTTCTGGTAAGCAGGTAACGTACCCAAGATCCTTGCATTTGCTCAGGTATTTGTCGAATACCGATTCCACGTCGGCGTGGGTCAGGAGGTGTTCTGCCCACCCGCCCTTAATCGAGAGGGGGTCAGTTCATGTATTTAGATACCAAATATCAAGCTGCAGCTGAGCATACCGTGGATACATAAACGTCGTGCTCATGAGCCAGATCAATCAGCTCCCGTAATGGCTTCTCTTGGAATAGAGAGAAAGAACCTGCGAAGACAATTAGACTTGAAACAAAAAGCTAGATCAAAAGATGAATCTAGCGCACCTCCCGCAAATTTGAGTCCATCTACATGCGTGCCCATACTATCACATCAACTCAGTCAGCCAATAACAAGACCCAATCCCGATGAACGATTGTCTTACGTCTCAAGTATGTCTGCCAGATACCGTTTACCCATGACCTAGACAACAAAACACACTTCAGCTGGACATCTCACCTAAAACGTTCACAGACATACAGTATAATAAGGACCCCGGATCTCGGTAACACCTTTCATTCTAGGCTTCTTTGGACGCGGATTGTAGCGCGCAAAGCCGAAGCCGTTGTCCTTGTCTTGTAGGAGAATGCTTGCATTTTGCTGTTGATTCAGCGGGGTGTTATATGAAGAAAACTGTTTGCAGTTCTGAATTAATGGTCGGTGAGATGTAATATTCTGGATGGAGGACGCTGTTGCTGGTGTAAGAGTACGCAGTTGTTTCACAGCCGACTGGACAGGACGGATGGACGAGATCATTGTTAGTTAGGAAGGTGTTCTTTGTTGAAAACAGATATATAGAGACTAAATAAATTTTATTTCTATGGTGTTTTGTGTATAATTGGAGATAACGGGCGTTATATTTGTTGATGTTGCTATGAGAGCAATCTGACGCTGCATTGACGTCAGCCTGAAGTATGCATTGACAGCCTCAGGCACGGTGTGTCAATGATTCAGGCACATCGCCATGCTGGCGTGGGATGCATCCTGCTCAGGAGAATGCCTTGCCCGCGGAGACTATAAGATCATCATGGTGGCCCCGTATGGCATATCTGATATTGCCTGTTAGAAAGTTGACGAGGAGCGGAGGGTGTGTCGCACGATTTTTGCCATGCCCACTAGACCAAAAAGGGGACCCCCTCAATGGGGCTAGGGTCATATCGTACTATAGGGTCATATCACATGATTTACTCGCTGACAGGGTGCAGCCAGCACGTGACAGCTCTCACGTGATTTCATCCCGTGATTCGGTCCGGATCCAGCACAATCCGGGCAGGCTTGGCAGCGTGCAAGTCACCTGACCCCTGGGCCCTAAAGCGGGGAGTTTGCTGCTCCTTACGTGCTTGGCGGGCGGGCTGGCCAACCACAGCGTCGGTTCTCGGATCAATCAGCGATAAGATCCGCCGCGATTAGGTTTTCCACCCAAGGTTCGTTCCGCCAGCTTCCGATCATCCGTACTAGTACTGAAGTAGACTACACGCGATACAGCTCCTATCCTTGTTTTTTCTCCCTGTTTAAACAGTCAAAGGTGCTGATCTTCCCGCTCCCTACTCTGCCCTGAGTTTCCTCTGCACTCGGCTCGAGTAGCACTCGCATAACCACACATGTTATGAGTATGACGGTGCTCAGAGACAGCCAAAGCAAAATACGTACGTACCATGGTTCCCGGATCCTCGGATAGGCCAGCTGGTATGTATGCCAAGCAAAGGGCAGAGTACTCTGAGCTAATAGCATTTGCTAGCGCTGGAGTAGTGCGTCTCGTGAGTCAGGGCTAACCCAGACAAACATGTGCTCCGTTGCCGAATTGGGTAGGGCAGCACACCGGCTTTAACCCGTCATCATTCCAGCGTCACAGTTCACAAATCAAGATTATGAAAATGATCAATCTTATGGCCATCGCTAGTACCCTCAGCCAATGAAGATGGATCACGTTGCCTACTACTAGCCTTAGGCCGGTCGAATTTCCTCCATAGCCTGAGTCCAGTAGTAATGGACCGGCAGATCGCTGCATTGTCAATCATCAATTATCAATCCTAAGTCACCCTTATTTCGGCGTTCGGCTCAAGGCTGGCGAGCTTAGGCTAGTTCTGTCACTCTGCTGAAAGACTTTTTGCAGCTTCCTAGCCCGTGATGGCGCAACAGGTTAACTCTCATCCCCGTTCGATGCTTACTCACCGGTTCAGCAGACTTAGTAAACTCCGTAGTATCCGCATAGCTGAAGGTCCGTAGTCTCCGACCGTCTGAAGGCCCAGCTCCTAGGTACCCATCCGGTCTGCATAAACTGGGCACAACAGGCCCACGTACATTTAAAATGTCTAGACGCCCTTTTCCCTCCTTGTGTCGTGTTTCTTGGACTTCTTTGTTTGATTGCGTGACGTCTTGCCTTTTGTGCAGCAACAGATAGACGGAGGGAAAAGGAAAATACGAGCAGATGCAACTGTAAACGCGACTTCAACATGGGTATCGGAGCAGTGCTTGAACCTTTGACCGTCATTGTCCTGCTCTTCGGAGGGACCTGGATAAACCGCCAAAAAGTCTCTTCCGCTCGCTCACATAACCGTCGTGCACTCTCTTTGAATTCAGTAGCCGATTCAGTCAGTGACGAGGAATCCGTATACCCATCTCACGCCGACAAATACGTCTCTGAAGAGTCAAGACCCCCGTCGCCGTCCCTACTCCACCAGCACGAGCCGCAATGGAGAACACGGTCGATCGGCATCGGCCCATATAAATTCGAGGTCAACTCGCCAAACAGCGCCCAGTTTCGCAATCGCATGTTGAGCCGGCTGCTCTATCGACTGCCGTTTTTGGTGGAATGCTGGTATTGGGCGTTGGTATATTGGGTGAGTAAATCCCGAGAACTTCAAACAGCAGCAATGTTAACCAAGTCTTCCTCCAGATATACCAGCTCGGCCGGGCCTTCACCGCTGTAACCCTCAAAGATGACACCGTCGATGTCGCCAGACGACACGCTCTGCAACTTGTGCAGATCGAGCAATCGCTCGGCATCTTCGTCGAAGTCGACATTCAGAAATACTTCCTGGCAAGGCCGATGCTTATGAACTGGATTAACTGGATATACTCCTTCATCCATATCCCCGGCACAATTGCCTTTTTGGTATGGCTGTATTACTATACCACCACCCGCAACTCGTTGCACGATGCTAGATACAGCCCTCTGGACCATAACTCTAGCGGATCGCCGGCTGGTCCACCACTGTACGCTGCTCGTAGACGGACACTTGCCGTTTGCAATCTGCTCGCGTTCATCGTCTTCACACTCTGGCCCTGCATGCCGCCTCGCCTTCTGAGCGATGAGGAAGTAACCGGTGACGTAGGCAAGCTTGCCCGAAGTTATGGGTTTGTTGACACTGTGCATGGTGAAAAGGGTGCGGGAAGTGTGTGGACTGAGAACCGATTTTGCAATCAATATGGTAAGCCCAGCGAATTTCTCGTTTCAAACGTTCCGTTCTGACATTGATTTCAGCGGCCATGCCGTCCCTCCACTTTGGCTATTCTCTCATGATCGGCCTGACCATCATGACTATTCCACTCTCCCCTCATCATCGCCAATCACGATCTATACGAATCCCTCTTGCGCCTCGCCGCCTCAGCTTTCGCTTCACGATCCCCTCGTGGCGGCGCATCGCCTGCGTTGTTGTTGGTGTCGCATACCCGCTGACCATCCTCACGGCCATTGTGGCAACGGCCAATCACTTCGTTCTAGATGCCGTAGCTGGGACACTGGTCTGTATGCTTGGATGGTGGGGCAACTCGATTCTGCTGAATCTGCTAGCCGTCGAGGATTACTTCCTCTGGGCTCTGCGGTTGTACAAGCCCGAGCGGCAAATCGTCGATGTCTATGAAGGGGGGGAGTCAGATCCGCTCGATAAAACTGTGGTTCATGCGTTTTTCATGTCGTAGTTGCGTTTTAACGTTTTGTTCTGCATATCAAGAAACACGCCAGCATATGGACTTTTTGTGTTTTGGACTTCCTTTTTATTAGTGTCGACTCTGTCGAGGTGCTTCGAGGCTATATTTATCATAATACACACATATATATATGTTTTCTCGGAAATGATTGCTGGCGCTGCTTCTCACGAGCGAATTCATGTTGTTCGCCCTTTATCCCGGCTCCCAAGGTGCGGTGGGTCTATCATTTCGTCGCGGCAGAGGTATGCCCAGTATATGAATATATAACGACAGGAATTGACAGCATCAGTGTCAGTGCGTCCGGAACTGCGGCTTTTTATATAACACGTAGTTCAGGCACGGCAGGCAGGCCTCGGCATTTGATTTCTTCGCGAGTCAGCGTCTTGGGGGCCGGGCGTGATGTTGGGATCTTCAATGAATTACGGATCGACATACATGACACTCGCTTGAAACATGGAAAAATCGAAAAAACAAACCTAAATCGCATGTGCTAACTACTTAACCTCAAATGAAAGGCAGTCTCTCCATAGGTTTTCGCTGCCTTCGTTGCGTTAGCTAACTAGGATGTCTGCGTCTCCACGATGGCGAGGAGAAACATACACTCAAGCGGTGTTGTCGCGTTGGACTCTATTCGAGATTTCAGTACTGCATCAGTCACTTTCTGGATCGATTCTTCCTCGTCGTGTAATTTCAGCGTCACTGTCTTCTCGATGTTATGAGAAGTATATCTGTAGCTAGATACATGTCTAATATATATAAAGTCTTCTAAGATTCCACCAGCTTTTTAGAAATATTCGATCCACTCATTCATGCGCTTACGGTGACGACAGGGGCTTGGCCCCCTCGCGCCTGATTCCCAAGTTTCGTAAGCTTTTTGAGGTGATATGGAGTCGTTTGACTCATCTCGTCGAGCTGGTGATCACGTGGAAGATTTTTCGCCGCAAGTTTTTTGGTGACTTTGGCGACAATCAAAGTGAGATGATTGATGAAGTGCGTAGATAGGAAGGTGATGCTCGTAGGATGTTCACAGGAGAGCACTAATTGTTTGAGCCCTTGGAGCCCACTCAAAGTCACCATAATATGAGATTGCTAGCACTCTGAGGCATCAGCTTTGTTCTGTAAAATTCATATCCGTTTCGCTGCTAACGTTTCCTTCCCCGGAACATGAGCATTAGCCTTGCCATTAATGACTGTACAGCTAGCGTGTTCAGGCCTCGAAAATTAATTGGTAGGTGAGCTATTTGCTGAGTTGCTCCTCCGTCACTGCCATGAACAACATATAGAGGTGGCGGCTATTGTTGGATACATATGGTTCTATATATATATTGGACATCGACGTTCCACGATTGCCTGGTGACTTTCTCACATTTACCAAATTTTGGTGGAAAACCGGTTGCTTCCCAGTGGTTCATCATCCTGATAGCCAGGTACCTTTAAGAATTGCAACTCCGTCGTTGAATGAGGCCTGATTGCCATCTTCTACAAAAGTAGTCCTGCCCAGTGATTGGCCAGGGCCAGGGCTAGCCGTGCGGTAGCCCACTTCTGCCGGTCTCGCTTGTGAGTGGTATATGGACCACAAATCCGAAACCGTCTTCAACCAAAAATGCCCGGTTATCTCAATCGGTAGAGTGTCAGACTCTTATCACTTGAAAATCTGAACGTTGCGGGTTGTACGTATTACCAAATCAGCATCATATCATCACATTCGCATTCTAACAGTTCCAATAGCGAGCCCCGCATCGGGCTAATATCTTTTTTTTTTTTAATCTTTTTTTTTTTTTTTTACTGTTTCTACTATATACATATATTTTAGAAAAATTACGCAGTGAGACGTAGAAGTCTATTGATATAGTTTTGCCTTGTAAATATGAGTAATTGCTGCAGCCTGCATCACCTGTTCTACCATCCCAGACAAAAGAGAAAACGATTCTCTTTCGTGTTGCACAGATGTACAATAATAATAAGAAGAACTGAGGCTCGGAGAAAAAGCGTTGCGTCATGTCCAGAACAGACTAAGATTAGCGCGCACCTAAATACACGCGTCGGCGCTTCTCCCGCTTCCCGCCACAGCCTGCGCGACCTGCACTAACTCCAACACTCACTGCGACCCTACCTGTCCAGCGACCATCATCATCAATTCGCCTGTCCCCATCTCGCAGCCCTCTTTCTTTATACCAACTGCCTCCCAGAAGCTTCTTGAACCACTCCCGTAACACTTCCTTTCAAACCGGCGCACCATGTCTGAGGAATCTCCAGCCGCCCCTGCTGTTGCCGCAGATGCTGGAGATTCGCGCGCTGCGGCAGCTGACCCCAAGCCGGACTCGACAACGGACAAGCCTGCTGCAGAACCGAATGTCGAATCTGGCGCAGCTGACGAGAAACCAGCTGGTACGTAGACAAGATCTCGTTGCGATTGACTCGGCTGCATTGCACTGCATTGACTTGCTAACCTGCCGCAGAAGCGAACGGCAAAGAAGAGCCAGCACCACCAATAACAACCACAACAGCACCGACAACAGAAGCCAAACCGGAGAATGGAGTTGTGTCCACGCCGAAACCATCAAACGCAAAGCGGAAGTCGATCGGCGGAGCGTCCTCTGCAAAGAAGCTGAACAAGAAGAAGTCGCAACAGCGCATTACCCATTTGGACGCCGCACCGGGCGAGTACTACCTTGCTCGCCTGAAGAGCTTCCCTCCATGGCCGTCGATTATCTGCGACGAGGAGATGCTTCCGCAAAGTCTGCTCAGCACTCGCCCCGTCACCACGAGGCAAGCCGATGGCACGTATAAGGAGCCATATGCCGACGGAGGGAAGCGAGTCCATGACCGGACGTTCCCGATTATGTTTTTGGAGACGAATGAGTTGTAAGTGCTTAGCTAACGCTACAAAATGTTTGCGACTATAAGAGCGAGACTGATTTTTTTAGCGCCTGGATCCCCAACACCGACCTCTCTCCGCTAGACCCAGAGCAATGCAAAGACGTCAGCGAAAAAGGGAAACAAAAGCAGTTGATTGCTGCATACAAAGTGGCGGCCGAGGGCAAGGACCTGCAGCACTTTAAGAACCTGCTTGCTGATCACCAGCGCGCCGTCCAACAAGAGGCGGAAGATCGCGAGGCGGCAGCAGCCGAGAAGGCGGCATTGAAGGCCCAGAAGGAAGCTGCCAAGGAGGAGAAAAAGAAGAAGAAGCGGAAGAGCGTTGCCGCGGAGGGTGAGGATGTCGAAATGGCCGATGCAGATGATGGAGACAAGAAGGGCACTAAGAAGCGCAAGAAGGACGCCGCAAGTGATGCTGAAGGCGAGAAGGTAGATCATCATTATTTTATTTTATTTTGATCTTATGATTGTTTGATGCTAACCTTTCTAAAGCCAAACAAAACTCCCAAGCGAGCCACCAAACTCAAATTGAGCACACCAAAAGACCCCGACGCCGAACCGAAACCCAAGTCCAAGTCTAAAAAAGCCGCCGCAAAGACGAGCGAAGAGCCCGTCGAGGAGGTTGCCGAGGAGGCAGTTGAAGAACCTGCAAAGGAGGAAACACCTGAGCCCGACCCTGAAGTCGTGAGAGCCAACCGGCAGAAGAGAGGTATGCTTTCGTGTCACGATACGGATCTATATTTCATTAACTAACCGATGATCTCTCCACCAGTCCTCTTCCTCCGCCATAAACTCCAAAAGGGCTTCCTGCAGCGCGACCAAGCTCCGAAAGAAGAGGAAATGGAACTAATGGCGAAATTTCTATCCGAGTTAGAGGGCTTTGGCGAGATTCAGCCGTCCATCATTCGCCAAACCAAGATACAGAAAGTCTTGAAAGCGCTCATCAAGCTGCCTTCGATTCCGAAGGAGGAGCAATACAATTTCAAGCAGCGATCCATCCAGATGCTGACCGTCTGGAAAAATCTTCTTGATTCAGATGTTCCTGCTGCCGCTGCCCCTGCCGAGCAGGAGGCCAAGACGGAACTTAATGGAGTCACCGAGGAGCCTGAAGAAGCCGCCCCAGCTGGCGACGCAAAACCCGCTGCAGGCGCAGAAGTGAAGGAGAAGGAGGATGAGGACAAGCCAATGCCCGATGCCCCAGCTGTCCCAGCTCCTGCCGAAGAATCAAAAGAGAAGCCAGCAGCGCACGCGGACCCGGCCGCAAAGGAACCTGCTCCTACAACACCAACCAAAACCGCAAACGAGGAGGCAACCAGTGCTTTCTAAACATTTGCATCTATATCTTGACGATTCGATTCTAGTTTTAACTGTGTTCAACTTTGGCGGTCCTTTATTTTCTCCAGTATCATTCTTTTTCCGGTGGTCATCAATCTAGGAATGGGTGTTTGTTTGTTTTCTTATTCTTTTGTTCTTTCGTCTTCTCCCAAATTGTCTGATATCATTCTGTCTGATCCGATCTGCTCTGAATCGCGCTGGGCTTTTTCCTTTCCCTCTTGTCCAAGTATCTAACTTTCTATCCAGTTTGCCCTCCATATTCATTTTTCTTTTCGATTTGATTTGATATAATTGACTCAACCAACGTGCAACCTTTGAAAAAAGCAAAAAGCTATTACTACTATTACAGTTATCTCTGTCTCTATTTTTGTTTGCTATGTGTCATTTGGACGACACTGAACTGAACGAAAACGACTTTATGTGCTGTGCTCGCTGTTTATGTGTGCAGGACTGTCTACTTCTACGTCTATCTATTTAATTAAACACGAACACGAACACGAACGATCTGAACAAGTAAGCGACTGAGTGGACAAGAACAAAGAAAACATAGCATAGCATAAGTCGAGAAAAAATTAAAATTATGATACAATATATAATTGCTTAAATATTGAATTCGTTCCTTCGTAGACATGCTTGTCCCAACTAATCTATGTCGTACCTGTTGCTTGCCAGGGATGTCTCGACGAAGTTAAAAAGCAAGGTTGTGATTTGTCCGTCTGCTAGACATTGTTTCATTGATTGATTGAGGGGTAGGATAGGGTTACATGATGGTCACTACCTCAGCAAGTCATCATCCTCGGTAGGTAGGACGGGGCACATGCAGATATAAACACGAACAAATCAGGTTGATCTATTGGCCTATTGGCCTATTGGTCTATGATATTAAATTAAATAGTAAGCTATTTATCGACATAATCTATACACGGGATCCGATCTCTTGTTCATACACATGCATCATACAGCATACATTCAAAAAAGTATGGGTTGATGAAGCAGAGAATACAGATCAATATATCTATCAAACATGAATGAAGAAAGGCAGACGAATAATCAAACAAAAAAAGCAACCTCATGGTTTCCTCGTAATTTTGTGAAGTAATCAATACCCCCCCCCGGAAAGTCATGGAACACAGCATGCTTGGTGTTGTCGTGGCCGAGATGTGTATATCATTCATGACATGGCCAGTACAAGATCCGTTAAGAGAACGAGAAGATGTTTTCATTAGTATACATTTTCTTATATGGTCGCAAGTCAATGCCAACGTCTTGACTCGCCGTATCAAATGAGATGGCTGTTCTATATGTCAAGCTTTAATGATGCTTAAAACCCGCCTTGTCGCCGTTCGACTTGGGCTCGCCAAAGTTGCGGTAGACGACATCCCTTGCAGTCGACTTGTTCTCCTTGATGGTCAAGCAATTGATGCCGAGGAATGTGGTGATACGGTTAATGACCAAAAACGCCCAGTGCATGTACGCCACAAAAGCGAAGACTAGGTAGAAGCGAAGGTACCAGAGCTCAAAACCCGCGCTGATCGCCGGCAAGCCGAAGCGAGGCAGGTTCGCAAGGATGGCTCCGCCAACTAACGGGGTCAGCATCACTGTCCAGTAAGGGAATGGCTGTCGGAGCAAGTGCGCCAGAATGATCTTGGTGGTCATGCGGCCGAAGACGAAGGACATGACAATGGAAAACAGGACCAAGTGGTTCTCAGCCAGCAGTGTCGAGTAGGGAGAGAACAGCCATGCCAAGACTGAGCCGGTAAAGACGGCGATGGTTGTCCACTCCATGAACACGGGAAGGACCGGTAAACCCTGCTTCCGGCGAGCCTGTGCGACATTGTAGACGCATGCCGGCAGATGCGCAACCATGAAAGAACCAAAAACAATGGCCACCCAAAAGTCTAAATATGTGCGCGTTCCGAAGATCTCTTTGTGTCCAAAAACATCTGCCACTTGATTGCGCCAGATGTGAGGACCGTACACTCCAGACGCAATCATGATGGCAATGGCAATGATCAATCCCTCAGTCGGCCCGTTGAAATACCCAAGGTACAATGTGTGTGTGTGATATGTCTCCCACGTCGAAAAGAACATGGGCAAGCAAGGGATTAGAGCGGTGAAAGCGCCAAGTTGGGTCGAACCAAGCCCCATTGCAGCCGTGTGAAGCAAGCTGGCGAGCGTGCAGTTCAACGAGTCGATTCCATGGTCGAAGAGCTCTCCTAGCCCGCTAGATGTGCCCGTTCGGCGAGCTTGTTTGCCGTCGATGTTGTCAAAGGTCGAGTACATCCACACTCCAAGCGCAAAACTGTAGTAGATCCATGACGGTCCCGGGCCGACCAAATCAGGAACAAAGATAGTCACGATAGCGACGTTGCCGATGATGAAAAAGAACCCCAGCAGGGTAACCATGTTCGGGGCCATCCATAACGGTAGGAGCTCGACCGAGGCATTCCACTAGGCAGAAATCATTGAATCAGTGACGAAGTTTTAACAGAGGAAGCACAGCGACGTACGTAGTGTTTGAGAATAAATCTGGAAATATACGACTTATCGACGCTAGAGTACTTGTATGATTTGAGGGGGAGCAGAGCCTCATCAGAGAGCGAATCCTGGGTCGCTGTTTGACTTTAGTTTCCCCTGCCTGCACGTTTTTCTATTTATAAATGATATGGTGTCTCACCTTGCACCATCTTGAACAACCCAGGCATATTGCAAGAGAAGAATAACGATAAAAAGCCTGTAGGGCGGTGTATAAATGATTGTTTGCCGAGCGTCACTTCATCTAGTGTAATAAAAGAATATGCAACGACGGAGAGATCGCCGAATGGCACCTGACCGAAGCGTTACACGAATTCCGACGAAAATAGCGGCGGAATACGGCGTGAAGTTCGACGAAGAATAGGAAAACGCGTCTCAGAGGTTACGCAGCACAACAGAATAGCATTGTTGTTGTTGTTGTCCTCTGTCTGTCTGCTCCTAATTTCTTTGCGGCGGAGAAGGGGCTGCTCCATCACGTGCCGGCACGTCCCTCTTGCCGCGGCCGGCTGGGTCCGTGCTTTCCGCCTGCTTTTGCTGCTGCCAGCTAACCCAACTCGTGCTGGCCGGTCTCACTTGCTTCACTCTATCTTTCTGCGTCTCTATCGATCTAGCGATCTAGCGACAGCTTGCCAGCTCTCACTCTTTTGCTGCAGCTTCTTTTCAACACGCGATTCATAGATACCGCCTCTCGCTTTCACCCTCTCACGCGCCGACTAGCTCATCGTCCACTCACTGCAGCCTCAGTTCTCTACGTCGAGCTCTGGCTTATCTCTCTTACATGGATATGAATCTGGACTGAACGTGGGATTGCGCGCGCGCATAGCGCCGTAGCAGCGAACATCGCATTCAAAATGCCAGGACTAGTCGAAACCCCCATGGCTACCAGCGCTGCCCCGGCCTGGTCAGCGCGAGAGTTCACCGTCGCTCACCAGAAGCTTGAACTGGAGGTGGACTTTGCCACGAAGTCGGTCAAGGGAAAAACCGAATTAACAATCCATCCGCACCATAGAGAGCTCAGGGTCATCAAGTTGAACTTTCGACAAGGCCGCTACACACGCTTGTTAGTCAATGGGAAAGCGCCATCAGCCATCAAGTACACCGATACCCATTCGTCCCTCAATCTATATGGCGTTCACTATCATCAACGGCTCTCCGCAACGATCGACGACCTCCTCAAACCAATCACAGAACCGGAGCTGCTGATTACTTTACCAAAAACCCTGCGAATCGAAGAGTTGGATCCCTTTTCTCTGGATGCGCAGGATCGCCTGGCATTGCGGTCTTCGATAGGAAACGCCGATGATGCCGAAGGCCCAAATTTGAAGCCTACCGAAACTTCGTTGCCTCGATATACTGCATTGACGATTAATATCGAGTTTACAGTTGACAATATCCGGGAAGGCTTGCAATTTGTCGGGGTCGACAGCGGCGACCGGCGATATCCTCATGCATATACTACGAACTCCACCGGTCTGGGCGCTGGCAGTTGTCTTTTCCCGTGCGTGGACGATCCGCTGGCGAGGTGTCCGTGGGATGTTACCATCAAGTGCCCTTGCTCGTTGAATGCTGTCTTTGACCGCAAAGCACACGAAACATCGAAAAGTCCGGCGACAAATAAAAATCGGCTGTCTGATGATGACAGTGCTCTGGATATGACTGTAGTCTGTTCCGGTGACACAACTGACGAGATTGTCGACCCAAAGGATCCGACTAAAAAAAGCGTTTCGTTTTCCAGCATCTCGAACATTTCGGCCCAGCAAATCGGCTTTGCTGTAGGACCCTTTGAACATGTCAATCTATCACAGTTTCGAGAAAGCGATCAAGACGACCAACTCGGCGACAATGCTGTTCCTGTCGATGCATATTGCCTTCCGGGAAGGACAAGTGAGGTTAAAAACACCTGTTTCCCAATGGCAAAGGCCATTGACTATTTCTCTGTAACGTACGGGTCTTATCCGAATACGGGTTACAGCATTTGTTTTGTGGATGACTCCGCTTGCAATACGATATCGACAGCATCTTTATCAATATGTAGCACCCGTCTGCTATTTCCCGACAACATCATCGATCCTATGTATGACTCGACTAGGACTCTGGTCTATGCCTTGGCTTGTCAGTGGATCGGAGTCAGCCTCATACCAAGAAATGCAACGGACACGTGGGTCACGGTTGGAATGGCCTATTACATTACCGACACCTTCATGAAGAAGCTGTGCGGAAACAATGAATATCGATTCCGCATCAAACAGATGTCAGATCGGGTTTGTGACTTGGACTACGAAAGACCCTCGATCTATGAAATGGGCAACTATCTTAAATTAGATCCGTCCGAGTTAGAATTCGTTGCTTTGAAAGCTCCCCTCGTTCTGTTCATTCTTGAGCGTCGTCTTGTCAAGGCCAGTGGGAAGCCAACCGTCTCACGAATCATAGGCCGTCTCTTGCTGAACAACCGCATGGGTGATCTCACAAATGGAGCTGTGACCACCAATTCTTTCATTAGGCTCTGCGAGAAGTTTGGTCACTGCAAGCTAGACGTTTTCTTCCAACAATGGGTTTTTGGCGCCGGTTGCCCTCGGTTTACAGCTACTCAACGTTTTAATAAGAAGAAGCTGGTTGTTGAAATCATGATCAAGCAATCTCAAGGCGAGCAACAGGCACCCAGGAACCTTGAAAAGGCATCATTTCTACGAGACATGAAGGAAGAAATTCGCAGCGTCTATGCCGCTTCTGTTCAACCCGTTTTTACCGGATCAATGACTATAAGGATACATGAGGCTGACGGTACTCCATATGAACACATTGTCGAGATCAAGGAACTTATCACTAAATTCGAAGTACCCTACAACACTAAATACAAGAGACTTAAACGGAATAAGAGGCAAAAGGAACGTGCGACGCAAACAGTTGGAGGTGATGCAGCTGCAGAAGCCCAAGACGACGTCCTTCTCTACTGTCTTGGTGATGTGCTCCAGACGGAAGAGGAAATGCAGGAATGGAAATTAGCCGATTGGAGCAGAGAAGAAGAGGAGCGCATGGGCCAGGAATCGTATGAGTGGATCAGGATGGACGCTGATTTCGAGTGGATTTGCAAGCTATCTTTAAGCATGCCAGGCTATATGTATCTTTCTCAGTTGCAACAGGATCGAGACGTGGTTGCTCAACTAGAGGTAAGTCTTGAATTAATCTTCTTTTAGCGTTTGCTCACCTTGATAATAGTCGATGCAATACATGGCCATCCAAAAACCCCATCCATTGATTTCGACCATTTTTGCCCGCACCTTGATGGACAAACGTTACTTTCATGGCATCCGCACGGCTGCTGCTTATGCGCTAGTGAAGCATGCCAAGGAGGAGATAAACTGGTTGGGTCTCCATCACTTGGAGAAGGCCTTTCAGGAGTTGTTCTGCCTTCCAGGAACTCACATTACTCGCGATAACGATTTCTCCGATCAAGCGTCATACATATTACAGAAAGTTATTCCCGAAGCAATTTCTCAGATTCGCGATAATAATGGGAAGACCCCGCTAAGGGCTAAACGGTTTATCTTTGACAAGCTGAGATTTAGCGATAATTCGAATAATGAATACTCGGACAACTTTTATATCTCCTCCCTCATGACCTCGTTGGTCAATGCGTTGGAGGGGCGCGTCGCGGATGTATCGTCCTTGAATGATTTGGAATTCGACATGGAAAAAGAATTGGAGCGCCAAGCGGAAGAAAAGCTTGAACGTGATGTTGTCACAGAAATCGACAGATACAGGAGAATGGACGAGTGGTCTAGCTCATTCCAAAACATCTACTCAAGAACGGCCCTGCGCTGTCAATTGCGGCTCACGAGAGCCAAGATCATGGACCTAGACATGATACACTTTCTGCAGTATACCAGATCCGGGACATTTGATATGCTACGACTGGAAGCATTTGACTGCCTAGTAGAGTTGGATATCTTCACAACACCTGAAGTTCTTAGGTGGTTTCTTTTCAACATGTCTTCAGATAATTCAGCGTGGATTCGGCATGGACTCCACAGTATGATGGGCAGAGCGCTAGCCTCGGTGGCTTTTGGGACTGATCAAGCTTCAAATGAACCATTGCCGAGCGACAACCTGATTATCGAACAAGAATCCACGACAGACGTGCGCCGGGCGGATCTGGCTCGAAAACAAACAATGTCGGGAGCGCTGGAGGCGCTGAAGCGGGAGCTGTCTCAGAATACCGCATTGAAGGAAGCTTTATGGGCTGCATGCAACTCGCCTTGTATCGGTACTCTGGAGATATCAAATTTTGCCGACTTTTGCAAGGTTTTGTACGATCCCAAAACCTCTGTTCCGGTGAGATTAAAGTATCCTCGGTATTGGAAGTGTCAGCACTTGGGACGGGTGAGTATATCGTTTCCACTATTATTTGTTTCTTTCAGAATGTCCTCTAATAGCTCGCAGGGCCAAATGCGCTTCTACAAATCCGACAGATACCGCGTCTCTCTTATTCCGAGCAAAGATTCTGGCACCAACGCAGCCGCAGGTGCAAAGCGAAAACGCGAAGAACAAACCATGCCACCCCCCGCTCCTCGGATTACATTCAAACAGTCCAAGTCGAATCTGGGCATCAGCATTCCTCCGACTCCTGCTCCAGCGCCTGCTGCAGCAGCAGCAACAGCACCTGAACGCAAACTGACCAAACTAACCATCCCGAAGCACATCACAATGCCTCCTTCTGCTCCAATCTCACAATCTCCTTCCACCACCCCATCTACACCTGGTGGTGGATTAAAACTGAAACTCAAGTTTGGCGGACCAAAATAAGCCCAGTTATGACATATCTCTATATCACCCCTACATTTTCCCTTCATGACCTTGAGCATTTCAGCAATTTTCTCTTTCATTAGTCCTGCAGGCCTCTATACATATTGGGAAAGTGGTAAATGGGAATGGCGTCGTCTTGGAATTTTCGCATTCTTCTTGTACTCCACATAATCTTGAGAAAACCAGAGTTGGAGTTGGGCCTTTTATTTTCTTTTGGAGCACCTAAAAGATTTAATCCTCTCATCTTCCATTAAGCGCCGCCCCGCCTTTCTTTCATTCTCTGTTCTTCAAGCATCGATTGGTTTTTATGAGAGGTCTCTGGAAGGTAGTATGCTTTTTCACAGGAATGGCTTGTCTTTTACTCCGACTGTAACGAAGTTCAGAATGAGATCTATCATTTTTCACATTATTCGGTCATTCTTTTTGTACATTACCTATTCTTTTTACTATGTGAAAACGAAAACTTTTCCTCGTTGGAAGAGACAGCTGCTTGAATTATCGTAGCTTTCTAGTGCCCTCCAGTACACTTCCAGGAGAAGGAAGAGAAAGAAAATTTCAGGTGTATTTTAACCTAGTTAAATAGGGTATCTATTCAGAGTGTAATTCTGTTTCCGGAGCGTGAGATTCCCCCAGGACCATTCTTTCTCCGCCGTCGAACCTTCATCTTTTTATGCGGACACAGACCAAAATAGAATCATGAAAAAGACATGTTTTAAAGCGACCACCCGTGAACTCCGTTAATTGATATAAAAGAAAGGACCCAAGTCGTTGTGATGATTAAAGGTGAATGTCCCGTGTCTCGAGAGACGCGGTATCCTTTTTGTTTCGGTTTTTCAAGGGAGATAGATGCAGACTCGTGTAAGATGTTTAATCGCTGATGCGTTCCAGGGCCTAAAAGAATATAAGTTAGCAATGTGTATCCTTGCTGAGAAGCGCCGGCAAACACGTACCTCAAGCATGACGACGGAGTTTCCTCGTATGACCTAAATCGAACAAAAGTAAGCCCAACGTGTATAAGAGAAAGTTCCTGCAAACTTACCACCATGCCTATTCGGTCCTTGCCTCCATCTGGCTTTTCTTCCACGGCATCATCGAGAACGATATTCATGAAGACCTAGAGGTTGCACGTATTGATTAGGTCGAAGTTCGCTATAGAAAATTGATGCATACAACATACATCGTAACCACGGAGGATGCCGATTACTTTGCGATTTCCGTTGAGTTGTACGAACAACCGCTTTTCCATGTACTGTAAGAGGTATCATCATAATTAGCATTTCCTCGATGAAGTTTTTGGGTATGGTGTTCGGCAGACCTTCTTGAGTTCAGGTTGAGCTTGAGGCATTTTGTTTTTTCGGTGGTCCTGATGTCTTCCGCCTCTTTTATATGTGGATAGTTTGAAGTTTTCTTGGATTCTATCTTGTCGCAATTCTCGAGAGTCGGTGCTGAAGTTGTCTGCGGCGTTTGGTGCGATAGAGCTACGCCGGAAAAACAATTGCCCGGGCAGCTTTTTATGCGTAGCTTGTCCTCCGCGGTTTCCAATCTCCTACTTTCGCACCGAGACAGTCCAGAATATCTGTAATTTATAGACAGATATCTGTCTCGCTGAAGGATGAATTCTCCATTCGCAAACCGCCGAAAGCCTCGCAAAATCAGTAATGAAGATGAAGAAGACACCGCAGAACAAGGTTAGTAACCCCGCCACTTTTGTTCAAATCCCAGCTTACCTATAACAGAAAATGGGCCAGTGGTTCGGAGACCAGGCAATGTGAAGTCAAAGCAAAAGTCCAAACTTCGACTCTCGTTTGGGCCTGGGGAAACTTCCATGGCCGATGATAGCGGCGAAGGTAGCGAAGTCGTCACACCCAAGAGACCAGGCCTTGGCCGTCGCGTGCTCGAAAAAAACACATTCCAGAAAGCCGCAAGCGCCGGTGGATCGAAACAGCACCTTCCTTTCAGAGTTGGGCAAGACCAAGATCGGCCCACATATGGCGAGGACTATATCCAAGAGTTGCGAAGCTCAACGCCGTCCACTCCTAAATACGCGGACAGTGACTCATCGGACTCGAAGAACGAGGCGAAAGAAATCGACGTTGCGGCGAAATTTGGGGAACTCATACAGGTATCTGGCTCCACGGCCATACCGAGTGAGGCGGAAATTCGAGAGAAGAAAGCTCGAAGGGCACGGCTGGCCCATGAACAAGAAGACTTCATTTCCCTAGAAGACCGTGAGGGCGATAACGAGGAGGACTATATGGCCTTGGATTCTCCCAAAGAGCAGACTCGACTTGTCAGAGACGACGAAGACTTTGCAGAAGGTTTCGATGAATTTGTGGAGGATGGGAAGATTTCCTTAGGAAGAAAAGCAGAGCGAGAGCAGCAGCGGAAGAATCGCGAACAAATGCGAGAAATGATCGAAGAAGCAGAGGGAAGCTCGGAAGAGGATGACTCGGATGCAGAGCGCAACGCCGCATATGAAGCTGCCCAAACCCGCGCGGGCATGGATGGTATGATCCAGGACCGACAGGAAATGACTCGTCCTAAAACCCCCCCAAAAGTCACACCACTGCCTATCCTGTCCAACATAATCGGCCGCCTCCGCATGTCTTTATCAGAAATGGACAATTCGAAGAAGCTTCTCGTTGATCGCATGGAGGAGCTCCGCAAGGAAAAGGCCGACATTGCAGTCCGCGAGGTCGAAATCCAGACGCTAATTAAGGAGGCTGGAGAGAAGTATGAGAAACTTCGCGTTGAAGCCGGTCTTGCTCCGGGTGAAGAAACGCTACCAGGTGATGCCTCGGCCGACCGCGGGCTAGAGAGCCTGGGAACATCACTGGCAGTTTCGCGGGCTGATTCTGAAGTCGAGTGACGGTGACTCTGTTGGGAAAGAGATGAATTATTTACTTGCAGGACGCAGCAGCTGGTCCAACTACTTGTGCCCTTCTCGACGAAGACCGCGAACCGGTGCTTCTCTCTACCTGCACCGGTTGCGTCCCCTCTTGTACTTTTGATAAACTCACATTTTTCTTGTCGTTGTATTATGATACCCCTCTAGTTAGACATACAATTGATTCATTTACTGCTATGCCTCGGTCGTCATTTTTATCATTGATGACCTGCTCAATCCGTACGCAAACACGAGCAAGGGCGCTTCATCGAGCAAATCGACTTTTGGCGCGCTGCAGGACTGACGGTCATCAGCAACTCTCATATGTTTCTTAGCTTGCGCCAGCACGTCGACGTTAGCCCCATTGAACTGATCTACGATATGTTTCTAGTCGCGAATTCAACTACATGCTCTGCGAACCCGCGAGATCAATAAAAGTATATGCTAGTGCAATGCCTTTCTTTGATCAGAGTGGTAAACGTGCTGAATTTTCCGGCTGTGTGGTCTCACGTCGGTTTCGTGGTAGCATCTAGTTCATTTGGCTCCAGATCACTGTTTTTGATATTCGCTTTTCACGAGATTCTGCAAGGTCTTTCAATTGCCCACCGTGTTTGGTTTTGCCTCGTCTGGAAACTCGTCTGGAAGAACGGTTCCAAACATACATTGAGGACCAGATTGTTTAGGCCTTCGAATCACTATCAATAATGCTTGATGGAAGCCGCGTTATGTGATTGCGCCAATGCTTAGCATTCGACACAGAGACCAGCAGGCAAAAAAAAAGAGAGTAAGAGGAGAATGCATCGGAAGCTATGAAGTTGAATAAGTCGTAGTTTGGCAGATAGAGATTCACAGGATCTCTCTCACATGTTCATTCAACATAACTGTTCGATAAATGGCTAGTACTGGTTCAGGGCAAGACTATTTAATACATTCAGTTCGCGAGACAGTCAAACATATAGAGTGAAATGAACAGTAACACCATTCTGCATATCCTGAAACCTGTCCTGGATTATAATTTATGCTCAAACAATTGCGGTTTCCACCCTGGCTCTTCTGTATGCTGATCTTCCTGTATTGTTTTTGTTATATGTCCTAATGGATTGACGTCTCCCCAAGCCGCGGGGGTTTACATAAACAGATAAAGGTGCCTATGCAGATGCTAGCGAAGATTCCATATTAATGGCTCTGAGACGTCTCTTGAAACACTTCTTGCCCTAACTTTCATACTACGTAGGCTAGTAGTATTCAGTGCTATCAACAGATAATAGACAGCATCTGAAACAGATAGACGACCCGGGCAGACTCAAAAGCCCGAACGAAATTCGGGATCCATAATCCGAAATGCCCTAAGTCGAGAGAAAAAGGGGTAAATCACGAACCCATTAGCCAAATCCTCCCTCCATCATTCATTTCAAGCGGCGTCTGTCGGATAAAAATCGGATGGACCACTCCTGACTCAAGTAATAATACGCACTATATCGACTATATCAATCCCAGTCCAGACCAGGTATTTAGAAAAGGAGGATGGAGTACTGATATAGTAGTAAGTTCGACTAGATAACAGCATATGGTAACTAAATTAGCGCTTACATCCTGCTTTCTACTAATGTGGAAGGAGGATGAAAATCCCGGGAGAATCCTGTACGCCGTAACAATACGATACGATACATAACATGACAGGTTGTGCCCTAACGGAACGGCCAGGCTCAGCCCATTCGCTACCTGCGCGCTGTGATTTGTTAACGAGGATGAAATTGAGGAGAATGGCCAACTCAAAAAAGACGGCCTGTAATTCAATTTCAGCCCTATGGATCTTGCCGTTTGATTCGGCGTGATTGGGATAAGTTTTTATTAATTAATGTCTTTTTGTTTTTTTCCTTTTCCTTTCTGATTAATTTCGGTCGGAGTTTTTCTGCCAGTTTTCTATGCGTGGGTCACGGATACTGAAGCGTGGCTGGCAAAGGTTGAGGCGCATATACAATATCTATGAAACAGGAACTGAGCTGTCAAACCAAACCACTGTGGTAACTACAGTCTGTGTTATTGCATGATGGACAAGCGTCTAGCCAACTACAGGCTTCCCTTCAATTCCCCGTTCAGTATTTGCCAATCTTACTACTATGTAGAATCCCGGAGTTATAAAGGAATCCAACGGCCAAGCAGACTAGAATGTGGAGATTGCTTGCTCCAGTCAATTCATAGGTAACTAAGTTACCAAACGACTATTCAGTCACCAAGTGAAGCTAATTTGGGCCTGGGGATCCAGCGAGATGTATGTTATGTCCGCGGAATTGCATCGAGTAAGCAATTAAAGAGAGGAGGAGAATATTAAGGCATGCCCCATATTACTCACGGCCTATACGAAGTGACCATGCACGTAGTTTTCAAGGCATATAGTAATAAATCAGATTTGTCGGATGGTTTTTGTTCCGCTGCTGTTGACGGATTTCGGGCTATCCGCGTTTTAACGAACTAGTTAATAGCCCGGCTGATCAATTGAATTGCCATTTATCAATCATCTATAGCTGACCTGGGCATACCGTCGATTAGTTATATGTGCCCGTGCGCGAGCCGACTTGAGGCCCGGCAGTCCCCACATGTAGGGCTGAGTCTTATTCCGCATTTTCATTAAGAAGCACACGTGAAGAAGAAAGTCATGCCACATGTCACCCTTTCTCGCTCATTTCTTCGATGTGATAGGATGGAATGTCCTGCATGTTGGTGTAGATCGATTCGCAGTCGCGTTGTGCTGGTCTTGGCTACAAGCCGAGTAGCGGTCAACCGTCGACAACTTCGAAATCATAGTTACATGTTAGTTATGTAGTATTGGTGTGTAGTATAAGTCAAGTCAACCGTTTACAATGACTAAGCATGATGGAAAGCACGCTGCCACTGACTGAGGCGGTGCACTGACAAATACATGCATCAAGATGCAGATACGTGCTTAAGGGCGTATTCCATGGCTAGCACTCAGCCCATGAATGTAGGATACGGAGTAGGAAGCATCCAATTCTATCTGTACATCACAGTAGATACCAGAATTTAGCTCCATTGCTAGAAAGTAGCCTGTACTAGTTGCTATTCTGACAATGCAGCTGGTCTTGCAATGATCACAGAGGTGCATCACATATCAACCCACTGATAACATCCTGCCAGCTCGACACGCAGAACAGATACTTTGAATACCAACCAAGCCACATATTTGTCTCGTCATGTAAGCGTTAGAGCAAAATTTTCAGCTGCCAAACTGCCTCGGCAAGCCACCAGCCAGTCCAAGGATTTAGACTTCGTCCGGGATGCATACCAGGCACTACTAGTAGCGGCATAGGGCGTGGTTTCCGTCTAGCCAGTACCAGATGTATGGATAAGCTTGCAAAAGGGGGATCCGTATCCTTGGAACGCAGCATGTGTTGATGTCCAATCCGCTTCGTGGAGAGCTTAGCTTGGATTGGAAAGAGGCGTATTGATCGATCATTTGTTCGTTCAGAAATTAAATTAATATACAGACCAAGACACGGCTGGACTAGCAGGAAAGATATCAATCTAGTCAGTAATTCAATGGGGCTTCGCTCTGTCTAAGCCTTGGTTGTTCAGTGGGCGTGCTTTCAGCCGTGATGCTCACCTTTCTAGTTGATGTGTAGGTGGATGGAGAGAGAGTATATCGGTCAGGCCGATGTCCCAGAGTCTGTTGTTTTTGATTGATAATATTCAAGTGTCTAATCTTAGCGTAATAATGTCTATGTGGCGGCTGTGGCGGCCAGATGTTGATTGATGACAAGAAAAGAAAAGGGTTGATATTGGCATGTGAGTAAATGTCTCTTGCCATAATCTCATTATTGTTGTTGCCCTGACTTTTAAAATAAATCTACTCAGAATCACTCGTCAACTGCGATATTGGCGACAGGTTTTAACACTTCTACTGCTCGTCAGCTCATGGCACAGTTGGTAGAAACGCAACATCTAGTTATTACGCTTGCCCTATGCTGGATTCAAATCATATACAAAGACATAGCTAGATTCATTATAAGTAAACTTTGTTGTAGACAAACAAATAATGTTATTGTCCCTGTTCAGATAGCTATTCATCTACGCTGGAGTACAAAGCTGGTCGTTTACGTTGATAATAGAGATTTGCTGCGCAATAATCAAAAGTATTCAGGGAGTCACTAGTGAGAATACAAATCCTACTACCTGGACGCCTATACTATTAACAACTTGAGATATCTCTGAACAATACATCGTTATAAATGTGTCAAATTCGCCTACATAACCATCTCTACTGGCTATGCTACCAACTGAGGTTATGAATCTGTTTTCATTTTCAACAAATGCCAAATCAGCGAGAAATCAATACGTAGATAATATTGAACACCTAATTACTAAATTTCATCGCTCAAGTCGAGTTGCTGTTGCAGGGCAAGGAGAATCACGGGATCGAAGCAATAATTACCCAATTAGGAAGGTTAAATGGCTACACGTACAACGAGGCTCGATACACGAATTTGACAACCACACATACGATTATACATTATTGCGTGTATTCATTGTCTCGGCATCTCACAGAATACGCGTCCATGCTGCCCGCACACTGATCTCGTATACCCATCAAACAGACCGTCACACAAAATCTCGCGGGCTCACACATTCAAAAGTCTCGACTTGCGTATAACACTCAACCCAGCAGGCCCCGTATCAAGCCATGCACCCATCTCATTAGTATGCATCGAGATCTTTGAGGCTCAAAAGGCTTCCTTGCCTTTCTAATTCGCACCTCCAAGGAAGCATGCATACATGTCTGCATATAGACAGGCGTGGTAAGGGTAGTATTGCATGATGCATACATGCAAATATAAAAGGAAAAGCAGCAACAGACCAATACCTTTTCTCAGTGCATTAAGTTCATGGGCTTTGGCCCTTTGATTATGCTTGGCTGGCTCAGTGCCGTGCGAGATGGATGGTTACACAGGCATGTTTTAGTCACGCATCGCATCGCATCATCCGAAGATATATACTCGAGTCCAAAAAAGAAAAGAGAGGGGAGAAAAAATGTCGCATTCGGCTTGGCCTTCTATAGCATGTTATCAATAATTTAAATTGAGTCTGGAATTCTCATTCTGAACTAGGCAAGCCATTCATCGTTGAAATAATGAGAAGTCAACCCGTGATTGTGTTCTACCAATTATCCTTTCCACAACGCATCGGAGTATGCATATACATATTCATGCATGCGGATTCTCGGCGTCGCCGTGGATGGTTAGAGAGAGATTCTCTTGCAGGAAAATCAACGCCTGGCCAATGAGCACTGCGATACTCGGGCTCGGACAAGGATTGCAAATAGCATTGACCAATTACAGCTACTCAGTAATAGGTAGTTGAGCGCCTCGCTTACTCCGAACATAATCCTAGGCATACACCGTATTTCATGATCGGTAGGCTTGTTTTGTGAATGCACTCCGAGGCGGCGGTCTAGCTCCTACTAGTGAATCGTGACCATGCTGCTGGGTGCGGCGCTGCAGGCTACACCATCACTACGCTGCGAAGGTTTGAAGATGAGACATGGATGCAGGAGTACTGAGTACGAAGGTATGATTTAATGGCGTTTTTATCCCATGTCATCCTGAATGATCCATGCGTCGAATATATTAACCAGTAATGGGCTAATAAGCACTGTTCAATTGTCGGTACAAGTAAAGATTGATAATGACACGTAAAAATCATACAAGAAAGCTCGCACGGGACAGATCGCATGGTTTTAACTCCATTCTGACAAGTTCCAGCCCGAACGGTCCAACAAATACGTATCTGCCTAACTCCCCGAGTCCAGCCAAGTCCTCGAGACAAGACAGAGAGGGATCAAAGCGCAACCTTCTTTATTGTATCCATCTGGATCAGTCTGTTCCGGTTCCATAGTTAAAAAGACTTAAAAAAAAACAATTTAGAGAAAGTATATCTGAGGCCAGTCAGCATCCGAGCCCAGAGGTGATAAGAGCCGCTAGTCTCACTCTCAATTTATGTTTCATAAGGCCAACCCCTGGGAGCTGCAGTAGCGCCATCCGAGAATCCGAGGCAGAGGACGAGAGGTGTCCACGTGTTTATAACCTGTACAGAATAGACTTGAAGAATATAAGAGGTTCTACTGTTATAGAGTATGTATTGGACGAGAGCATTGGCCGTACTCCGTAGTAGTGCGTGATAGAACCCCCGTTACGAGGTGTATCATACGGCAAGGCAGACTTGGTATGACGTTGCTCCTGACGAGCTGTCTGCCTCGCCAGACCAAGGGCTAGTTCCATAGCTAAATCATCCACTGAAGGTTAGTTTAACAGCCCCCTTCAAAGTTCAAAATTCACCCGCCGTTACTTCGTAAGATACAATTTAACCCATACCGCTATGTCAGAGGCGTCATGCCTACTTCCTCTAGTTCACCAGCTAACGTTTACAATACGTTTCGGCCCTACCGTCTCCTGTCCTGTCAGCAGTGTCGCCGACCATATACTAGTTTAGTCTAGGGCGGGCAGGCCTGTCGGGAAAATAGTGTTGCCACCCCCGGACTGGGAGTGGTGAGGGTGACCGATTTGGAGTTTGGCAGAAACGAGACGACAAGATAAGACATTTCCGTGACAAAAGACTCCATGGAGCAGGAGCATGGACCAGGACCACAGCCAAACCGCATCTGGTAGCTTATGCGCATGGATTTCCATTCCGGGCTAGCATGCACATCAACTTCACCCGCAATCGCTACCAGGACTGACATTGGGATAGCAGTAAATTATTAATTATAATCATCACAAGTCTGTTTTTCTTTGAAATATTCTCTCCTTTCGATATCCACACTCTGTAGCTTACCTTCTGGCTAGTCTTGCCTGAAAGTCACCGCCGCCGTATTTTCGTACACACGCTGAAAAACAGCTAATTTTACCCAATTCATATAATAACACACCAGCTAAATGGATAAATTAGCCACCATCAAAACCAAGCAAGCAAACGCCTTGGGCGTTTTCTGTCATGGGCCCCATACTCTCACCACAGAGTTAAACCGTATCGGGCAACTCGTGCAATGCCTGAACAAGCATAGCGCCAACAATGGGGTTCAGAAAAATAAACTTAAGCTTGTTAAAAGCGTGGTTCCAGCGCGAGCCTAAAGGAAGTTAACTTTGGTTAATTTGGTCCACTATTACAAACGGAGAAACTCGCTCGTCTTGTAGATTAAGTGGAAGCATACAGCCGAGCGAGTGGGGTGTACCAGATTAACCATATATTCTATACGACGATATTCCATACGACGATATGCCATACGACGATATTCTATACGATATTCTATACGACGTAAACTCCGTACGGGATAGTGTGTCCGGAGTAGGCATATGACGGGAGCAGCATCGCTGATGCCAGACACTTCGACTAGGCATGTCTGTCTGGTTAATAATAGAAACATCAGAGTTGAGTCTGGAGGCTTGAGTGAACTTTGAACTCTGGAGATCTGGTTGATCTGGTAGCAGACAGGGCAGTGGGCAGTGGCAGTAAAATTCTGAAATTACCCGGTAAGGTTACCCAATTAGGTAATATTTTAGCGTTGGAAGTTGCTATTTTTGGAGTTCCGTGCCTGTACCGTAATTACCGCTGCGGATCAAGGCCTCGGAGCATGCTCCGACAGCCAAGAGTTAACTGATGAGCACAACTACGACTACGCAGTGAGTGGGCTGCGCAAATAAAACGATAGACAAAAGCAGGGAAAATAGGATTCACAATAAGGTGCGTATGCTATGACTGCGCGTGAGTGTTGGATCTATCTTTAGATCATTCATCTCTAGATCCCTCATCTCGGAGTATCTCGTTCGCCGAGGATAAGCATGAAGATGTAGATGCTTGAGCGTGGACCGAGCGTGAGCATGCATGGGTGTAGTATACCGCGGGATTTGGGTATAGTTTTGTCAATATCGAATACATGCATTCCGCCCCATGTGCGTGAGTATGTATTTGACAGTTATGTGTTATCGATCGCATGTCGCTGCATTTCAGTCTGACAGTCCGAGTCCACTGACCCGATCCTCGACTTGGACACCTACGTAGTACGTGCTCTATGCGGGGTCAGTTTGGAGATTGACGTGTAACGGATCGAAACATGATCCTATGCACGGGTAGTTGATGAGGAATGCCGCCACTTACATAGCAGTAGCAGCCAAGGCGAACGGCTTCATCAGACGAATACGCAGTCAGAGGCAGGATGAGGGAATGTATACTATTACTACGTACTACGTACTCGCATCCATTCTCCCCGGCGTAAATAATAGCCTTCTAGAATTCTCTAACCCCTGCGTCGGCATGTATGCTGCTTCATATTTTGCATTTCACCATGCCCCAGTTCTGCGAATGGTTGTGCAACCAGGCAGTTCCATCGAATGGTATGCAAAAATAATCCTCTCGGTCGTGGGGCCGGCCGGATCAACCTGGTTCACTCATCTGCGTATCTGCGTATATACTATCTACGTATCTACTATCTACGTGCCCATCATCTGATCCGTCGCACCTGCGTCTCGACTTAGTACCACATAGCAGCATGCTGCAAGCAGCGAGTCAGGAACGGGCGCGAATGACATCAAGCGCGATCAACAAGGTTCTTGGCGCGCTGATCGCGTGTTGGTTTCTTTATCTTATTTTTTTGTTTACGGAGCAGTTTTGGTAGTAGCACAACTTGGTTGATGTTGGCGCTAGTCTGGTGGAACACACCGTATTCATCCTTTGGGTTTTTTTGCTTTCCACTATTACAGCGTCAATTCGACGTGCGACTCGTATGTTCCAATTCCTCAACTTTCAACAAGGCCAAAGAGCATAATAATTACAAGGATCTGACCTTGCAGGAGGATTGCAGGGGGGGCCAGAAGTCTTACGTGCGTATAGAACAGGAAATGTTCTGGAAAACGTCCGCACGGGCCGTCCTGCTGTGCGGCGTGATTGGCCGAGCGCTGATTTGTCATGGGATGGTATTATGACTAAGAAAGAGTTATATTAACAACTTGATTAATTACCCGCGAACAATTGCATTATAATCTCATTTCTTATGACTGATTTGTTGAGTTTCTTCTCGTTGTTTGGTTGTCTCCGTATTTTCCGCCCGGGACAAAGAAGGCAAAAGATATTTGCGGGCTGGACTAGAGATTGATTGGTGGCATGATTGGAGGAATGAGCCGCAGATCACACCAATACGAAGTCACGCGTTGGCCTTTTGTCCTGCATGTCTCGCATGGCGAATAATGAGCAATCTCACCATTTGAATGCTTGCCTTCCTCCCCGTCCTACGTAAGTAGTCTGCACGAGCAGTCATGCGGAATGCAAAAATGCATGCTGGGACCGTGGGACAGACAATCTTAAAGCATTGCAATTCTGAAACCGGTAAGGGATTTGCCCCTAGTTCACCACGTCCCTGCGCTAGAGCTAGATGGTGAAGGGCAGTTTGATCATCGGCCTAAATTTGCGGTGCAGGGTCTTGGACGGTATGTACGGAGTATGAATGAGGGAATCGGGCTGTGTGTTGAGTAATCATATTTACCACGAAGTTCGTCTGCTATCTGAAACTGTCCGCCCATGTCCGTTTTGCATCTGCAAGGGGCCCGGCATCTACAACGGCGTAGTCTTCTGTCAGAATACTACAAGTCCATAGCTACTCCGTAGTATGGCGGAAGCAAATTAATACCATGGACTATATATCACACGTGGCACCAGGAAAATCTTACCGGCCAATTAGCATCGCCAGCATACGTATCTCCAGCCTGCCCTACTACGCACGTAGTGCTCTGGAGTAATACCCTGCTCTTATCAACCTACCAAGTTGAGTTAGCTGCATGTTGAATCGTTAATATGATAGAGACTCAGTCAGACAGACAGTAGATTTGTAGAATGGTTGTCTGTCTCTCTTTCGGACCCCAAACTCAAAACGGTCTCCTTTCATTTCCAAATTCCTGCCATGCCAAATTTACACGCCTCGTCTCCTTACTGGCCACGCCCCCAATCCCTGTCTGCGCAAAGGGCGTCGCGTTGTCGATCAACCATGTGTGTTTTGGTATTGTGTTCTAGAAGAAAGACGAACGATGAACGACGCGAACGACGCGGAACCAATTTTGACTGCATGGCGTACCGGTATGTAAACGCGCCAAGTTGGGGCCGGTATTGAAACTTTGCCCGACTGGCAGACTCACTACTACAACAAAATACGTCAAATACGTACTTGGCACATTGGATCTTCGACAGCATGTTGATATCGTCAACATGCCTGCCATACATGCCAGGAACTCGTATTGTCGAAGGATGGCTACGACGATGCGATTCCATCCAGTCTGCAGTGCAGCGCATACCTCCTAGGTTCAATGATCTACACTGATGTCTCTGGTCGAGCAATACGTACTATCGTAGATGGCACTGTGTGTCTTACCACTGGCTACATTTGTTACCTTACTAGTAGAGTAATCAATTAATCTTGATAATTCCCTTTACGACCGTGTTGATTCCATCATCATCAACAAGGGGCGGGTAGATGCCTGGCAAATCAGGCTGCCACACGGGGAATGCGCTAGGAACTCTTCTCCAGACTGCCTTGTGCTCGTCCATGCGTACGTACTACGTATGGAGTTTTGAGTACGCACACAACGGAGACGTCTGTTACAGCCCGAAACCGGCATCTGTGATGCGGCGGCGGGCCGTTCTCCATGCAAAAAATGAGCCATGCTTTTTAGAGTTGTGCTGAGATCGCTGAATCCGGGCAGCTCTGCGACAGCGGGCCGTTCTGTCTCTCTTTCATAATCAACTAAGCCATTCTTTTTTAAAGTTGTCCTGGGGCTTGTGATTGGGTGCCGGTGAAGCTTGGCTCGCCGACAGGACTGCGCTTTTGGGCATGGTTCGTTGGGGCTTCTGGCTGTTAGTGGATAATTTTAATTGACCTTCGCAAGACGGAAACAATGAACTGCATGTTGATTGGGTACCTTATCTCGATGGCCGCCCAGACACGAGCCAATCAGAGGGCCGGGTGGATACTTTTCCGCCCCAAAAGATGGAAATGCAAATTGCACGCAGTACGGAGTAGAACACAATACGCGGATACATCTTAGAACTACGCTTGCTGTAGTATGACTGTCAGGCCCCCTGCCGCACTGATCTGTGATCGAATGGTGCTATGATTACGACGTTGAAGAACCAAAGTATGCGCACAATGTCGCATGCTGTGACGTTACACTCACTCCACGGGGTGATCTAACAATTGTCAATTGTCAATTCTGAAAGAGTGGAGAGAGCACCCGTGCCAGCGCTATGCGCATTAGTGGTTGGTGAGGACCCTGCGATCGTGTCGTGTTGGTTTACGTAGTATACATAGTACGCAGTAGCTGCTGGGCCTGCCCCAACTCGGAAAGCGATGCGACTTGTCGATCATTAACTTTTTGCTTGACACGGGACAATACAACCACAACACATCGAAATTGGGGATAGACAGAGACCGCACTTTGCGCATACATCCACCACACGCTCGCGGTGAAAAGGTCGGTCTACGATGCGTCATACCGTGACACGCCGCGGGCTTGCAGTGGTATCGTGCCATGTTCTAGAGCTTCCACGGTCTTACCGCAAGGAGATATACACCTGGTAGTCTGTATACACGATACACGATAGAATATACACAGCATGATGCTACTATGTACGGTGTGCGCAGCCTCGCAGGGGAGAACAGAGAGCGGTGAAAAAGGCTCGACTGAGCCTCCGATTATGTCATGGCGTGCATTAGCGCCGCGCCAGTATGCGAGCGGGCCAATCAGCAGCGGGCGTCCTCGCTGATAATTGCTGTGGTTGGCCAGGATGGCGTGTGGCTAGTGGACTGTGGCGGCTAGCGTGGATTTGCTCACCGACTCGTCTCGCTCCATTCTTTCTCAAACTGTCGCTTCTCCTCTTGGTAGCACTTGCGACTGTGCGATGGAATATGATACAGCATGCTAATCTCGTCAGTCAAACACACGATCCTGTACGGCTACCATCTCTCTGCTCAGCCTTGTCCAGCGCCAAGGCCTGACTCCCCCATCACGGCACATGACCGAACCTTCTTCTTGCAGGGCGGCCGGCGTCTCCGAGAATTTTCTAAGTTTCTATAGACTTTGTTTACTCCGTCTGTCAACGCGGGTCGGTGGATGCGCTCGCACTGCTAATGCCAATGCCAATGCCAATGCACATACTGAATGATAATGAAATAAAAAAACTAATAGTAATAATGTTTTTTTACGTATTGTTTACTATCAGAATAAAGTCAGAGAACTGTTCTATCCACAACCACCCACCACGCAGCAGTGTCTGTATGGCAAGTTGTCAAAGCAGGTGGATCCGACATGCCCCCCATTCGCTGCTTCGCTTAAGCGTCTCGCCTTGGCTAGACGAGAGATGATCGCATGAGGTTACGCTGGCTCGAAACAACGAGGTCATCGACAGACCGTCTCGCCGGCGGGCGCTGATTGGCGGGCGCGCGCCGTCCCTGCTTGAAACACGGCCGCACGCCGGCATTGGGCGGTCTGCATGGGCAAGTACAAAGCACATGCTGTCAGGCATCTGCACAACCGGAAACTAGGCTCCCAAACCCGCCGGCCGCCATTATGCTGCCGCAGATTCGTCCGAAGCGCCGCCCGCCCTGCCCTGCCACACTTAGCTGCTCTAGTTGGCGCATGGATTTCTAATTTGGACGCCCAAGCCCCCTTCGCGGTGCAGGACTAGAGTAGACTAGACTAGACCATTGTGGTGAAGGTGAAGTATGGAGGCTTTGCAGGGCTGCTGGGCACTGGCAGTGCAAGGAGCTATTTTTACTGCGAGCAATGTTCGCGAAGATGACACAGCAATAATGATTCCTCTCTGCCCGCACGCGAGACAGCATTCAACGTGTATGTAGTCTAGTCTAGCAGGGAAAGAATGCTAGCGGATTTGCTGGCTTTACGGCCTTAAGCCTTACGGTCACATACGGCGAACTGGTAAAATACCGCTAGCCGGAGGGGTGCCGACCCACTCCTGCAGTCTGCGGCTAGGCTGCACCGGGCATAGCGGCGCGCTCTGACTGGCCAGGATGGGCAGGATGGATGGGTGGGGCGAGGGGGATCCCCACCAGACCCACTGGGAAGCGTCCACGCTAAGGCAACCCCGGTCCGCCTGGGCGAGACCCACCGCGTACCCGAGTAAGTTACTTACTCATACTTGACTGTTATTATTATTATTATTATTATTATTAGTAGTAGTATTAGTACTAGTAGCCTGCTCTATACGCACTCGACTAACTAACGCTTAGTGTTTATTTTTGCTGTCATTTCGTCCTGTACTTGCTTTACGCATGGGGCCCGGTATTCTGGGAACTGTTAGTTCAAAGTGACGCTTAGCTAGCCCGTAGGGCAGGCAATCAAATCACATAATCGCCATTTAAATGAACTAGCATCTCCTCCTCCGCTGTCTGTCTCTCTGCCTCCGACTTGCTTTTCTCACCATCACCCACCCACCCACTCACTCACTCACTCACACTCACCTTCACCGTGTCAACTCCTTCTCTCTCTCTCTCTCCTTCTCCCTACTGATCGCACTGTCTCTTCAGGCGATCAATCAATCATCCTCTGACTGCTTGCACTGTTTGCTGCCTGGCGTGTTGTTTTCACCCCGCGCTGCTATATTCCGTGCTCGCGAAACAACACAACATCGCCCACGCAGAGACTATCCCCAGCGCAAAGACCAGCACGCCTGTCAAACGCGCAGAAAATATCTATCATATGGGTTCACGCGCTCTGTAACGCACCCCCCGCTCCATCAACCCGTCCCGCATCCGCTGCTGCTTCCGTTGGGTATGTGTGCCTGCTGATATATATCCCGAGCATCCCGCTGAACACCAACCAGTCTCTTCTACAGATAGCACCGTATACCGGTACATCATACGCACAATGCTGGCGCTAGAGTCCTCCCGTCAACAGCAGTTTCCCTACTTCTCGCACGAGCAAATCTCACTGGACCCCGAGATGGATCCCTACGGCTTCTCGGCCATGCAGCAGCCTCTGCAGCCCGCACACCAGTCCATCTACGATCCAGCGCTGTGGTTAGACCAGTCTGCTACTGACCTGCACAAGCAGCAGCAGCAGCAGCAACAACAACAACACCACCACCACCAACAACAACCACCGCACATGCTCTTCAACGGAGTCCCCAACTCTCCCCCGTCCATGGCCACATCGCAATACTCCGCTGCCTCCGGCGCATCCATTGCCAGCGCATCATCATCAGCTATGGGCTCGCCGTACTCCGGTGCCGCGCACGCCTTTGGTCAGGAGTCCTGGATCGACACCCCCAACGGCATCATGGGCTTTTCCGGCGCCGCCTCGATGATGCCTGAACTGGATTTCAACCCAATGGCCGGTAGCATGGAGACCGACCCGGCTTTTGCTGCCAAATCCTTTACCGTCGGTGAGTATTCCAACAGACCCCGTATCTTCGCCTATGTCTTTTTGTGCTCACATATCACAGATCCCTCTGTCATCCACCACCCACTCTCTTTCGAAGACCCTCTGGCCCATTCCTCTGGCTTCGTCTCCCCTGCCCCCATTGGCTCTCCAATGCCTAGCCACCAAAATCTCATGCCTACCGCTCATCACCACATGAGCAACACCTCATCACCATACCTAGGCGCCCTGGGTCACCACCAGGCCACACTCCACGACCGACCACCCTCCTCCCTCTCCCCGCGCTCCCACCCCAGCCCCGCCGCCAGCAGCAGCAACACCGACGCCGAGGACGAAGGGCGCGAGAAACGGCGCTGCCCATGGCCCGAATGCGGCCGCTCCTTCAAAGACCTTAAAGCGCACATGCTCACACACCAAAGCGAGCGGCCCGAAAAATGCCCCATCGTCAACTGCGAGTACCACCTCAAGGGCTTCGCGCGTAAATACGACAAGAACCGCCACACTCTCACCCACTACAAGGGAACCATGGTGTGCGGATTCTGTCCCGGCTCCGGCTCCGCCGCAGAGAAGAGCTTCAACCGCGCCGACGTCTTCAAGCGCCACCTCATGTCCGTGCATGGCGTCGAACAGACAGCGCCCAACTGCCGCAAGAGGAGCCCAACCTCGTCCTCGTCTTCGTCCACGTCCATGACCTCGCCCGCCTCGGCCGAGCAGCAGCACCACAAGAACCTGCTCTCTGCCGGCTACAGCGAAGACGCAACGGGCAAATGCTCCACATGTTCGGGCACCTTCAGCAACGCACAAGACTTCTACGAGCATCTTGACGACTGCGTGCTGCGTGTGGTGCAGCAGGAAGAGCCCAGCGAGGCCATCAACCAAAAAAGACTAGCCGAAGTCGCAGGCGACGAGGACGTCAAGCTCACCATGGAGAAGCACAAGCTGCAGGACACAGCCAGCCCAGACGGAACGGATCAAATTGACGACTACGACGACGAGAACGACGACGTGGATGACGACGCTGATGACTCAACCAACACTAATAATAATCGAAGCGGCAAGAAGCAATCCTCGAAATCCACCCTCGGCTCCAACAGCGTCACCAAAAACAACAAACCGCGGCCCATCACACGCCGCCGCGGCAACCGCAACAGCTACCCGCAATCCTGGGGTACGCCGGCGGCCAAGATGAAGACCAAAAAGCGCGTGATTTGCGCCTACGACGGGCCTCGCTGCCTCTGGAAGGACGAGATGATGCTCGACAATGAGTTCGAGGTGCGCATCCGTCTACCTGGCGGCGCAGGAGACGGGACAAATCGGGAAGCGTACGTGACAGACCTCGACATGATGAGCCTGAAGCGCGTCGAGGGCGTCTTCGGCGCGACAGAAGAAGAGCGCGGGCCCTACAATCTCATCCAGCACAGCAACAACAGCCGCCTCATGGGCCAGCCGGCCATGTTGCTGCCAGAGGTGACGCAGGTGGACGATCTGAACATTGATCTTGACGAGCTGATGGCGTATAATAAGGAGAATACCAGCCATCAACAGCGGGCGACGGATGGGATGTGTGTGTGATTTTTATTTTTCTCTCTTACTGTACCTTTACCTTTACACCATATGCTTGTTTTTCTTCTTGTTTCTGATTTGATTTTGGTTGGCTTTTGTTATTCGGGCATGACATGAGCATGGAGCGTTTGGAGCGATGCAATCGAACGAGTTTCGACTTAGTATTAAAGTATTTGGGTATGATATGGGATATGGGCATGGACCCATTAGGCTTATTGGGATTATTTTTTTTTTTCTCATTGTTTTTTCATTTTTGCTGTTTTGAAGAAGACCTTCATTGTGCTAATACTGCTATACTTCTGACCAACTCGACATAAAACAATAGCCTCGTCTCGACTCTGGAAGTGGGGACGGACAATGAACAATGAACAATGCAAGATAAAGAATTATTTCTCGTTTTATTCACATTTTTCTTTTTGGAATGACCAGCTGCTTGCTTTGATTAAGACTTTGATTAGAATGCTATACGTCCGCTTCTTGGATGAATATAAATTGATTAATACATGACACTCATTTTCACTTACCGACCAGGCACTTTAAAACAATTTGTTTGTCTACAGTCCTCTAGAAGCGATTCGGTCGGCCGGTCCTACCGTTTCCGCGATCCCTAACAAAAACAGCCTTACAACACTGCGTAGGAGAGAAGGACGCTGTCATACAGATCTAATTTAGATTAAGAGTGCGAAAAGACTTGCCTTTCTTATTCATATTTATATCTCATAATAGAATAAAGAGAGAAAAAAAGTACAGTATACTCTATGCAGCCCAAAAACCGCCGAACTTTGTTTGCCCTAAATCGCCGAACTTTCTGTTAGGGCTAAACAGTAGCCAAATTGCCCGATTCGGCGCTTTCGAGTCGACAAGGTCAATCGTGTTTGCGATTCGCCTGCCCCTTATATTCGGCCGAACAAAAACGCCGACCAACAGGCATGGTCGTGTATCTGCTTGGTCACTGGAAGCGTTAATGCTCGAGGCAGTCTCATTGTGATCGTTTTGGTCCGGATTCCGTTGTTTCCTTGCAATGTTGACTGTTATATAAACAGTGGCATCCCATTTCCTCGTCCTTTCAGAATAGACGAAGTGTAAGATTTCTCTGACACCTTGATTTTCCTGCTTTAATCTTACATTCTTTTGTTTCCAAAACAATATCTATCACAGCCGTCACTAACTTTCGTCGCGTGAAAGAATGATGGAATCAAATGAAAAACAGACAGCATCTAATGCAACCCTCAACTCACTCGACGCTACCGATCCGCCCTCGAAGCCCGCTGTCGAATATGCAAAAGGCTTGAAACTGGTAATCCTCGCTGGGTCAACGCTGATTTCCGTGTTCTTGATGGCCTTGGACCAAGTGAGTTCTCTACCTCCACCTCCACCTCCACCCAAAAGCAATTCTGACACTGGCCACTCTTTAGACCATCATCGGCACCGCAATCCCATATATCACCGACGAATTCCACAGCCTCGGGGACGTCTCCTGGTATGCAGCAGCGTACTTCATGACGTTTGGTGCCGCCCAGACCTCCGCCGGCAAAGTGTACACCTACTTCAATCTGAAATGGACCTTTTTGGTATCTATCTTCATCTTCGAGCTCGGCAGTCTGATCTGCGGCGTTGCACCCAGTTCCAAGGCCCTCATCGCTGGTCGAGCCATTGCCGGGTTAGGCGGCGCCGGAATGTCCGTAGGCGGTACCAGTATTGTCTCATTCACAGTGCCTCCGGCCAAGCGTCCGTTGATGATGGGAATTGTTGGAATGGTATACTGCGTTGCTGCCGTGCTTGGACCTATCATTGGCGGCGCGTTCACCGACAAGGTCACCTGGCGATGGTGTTTTTACATCAACTTGCCAGTCGGCGGTCTTGCCGGTGTAGCCGTGTTCCTCTTTTTCAACGTCCCAGCTGCTTCAGTACCCCCCAAACTCCCTCTGGCAAAGAAGTTGCTGCATATTGACCCCGTGGGCATCGCGCTGGCGATGGGGGGCATCACCTGCTTTGTCCTCGCACTTCAGTATGGGGGAGTTTCGCACGCGTGGAATAGTAGCATTGTCATTGGTCTTATCGTCGGGTTTGTGTTGGTTATAATCGCGCTGATATTGTGGGAGGTGTGGCTGGGCGAATATGCCATGATGCTGCCGAGGCTCTACAAGCAGCGTTCCCTCTCGGCTACTGCGCCGTACCAGTTCTTCTTCATGGGCAGCTATATTGTGCTTTTGTACTATCTCCCCATCTACTTCCAGAGCATCCGCGGTGCGACGCCGATCAAATCCGGGGTAGACAATTTACCTCTTGTGCTCTCGGCCGCGGTGTTTGCGCTCACCGGTGGCGTGGTTGTTATGAAGACTGGGCGTGCGCAGCAGGTCATGGCTGTCGGCTCGATGTTGGCGACTGTTGCTATTGGGTTGTTGTATACTCTTGATATTGGCACGTCGACTTCGACGTGGGCTGGTTATCAGGTCTTTGTTGGGGTGACCATGTCGTTTGCTATTATGCACGGCCTGACTGTTGCGCAGGCCAGTGTTGAGTCCAAGGATTTAGCAGCAGTTACTGCGAATCTGTTATGTGAGTTGTGTTCTATACCATTTTGACCGCAACTGACTCTTTATCTTTGGTACAGTCTTCCAGACGATCGGCGGTGCCTTCAGTACTTCTGCAGGACAGTCAGCCTTCCTCAACAGACTGATCGCTACACTGCCCAACGCAGCGCCAGGGGTCGATGCAAGTCTGGTCATCGCGACAGGCGCCTCGGACCTACATACGGTCTTCTCGGCGGATGAGTTACCGGGAGTTTTGCAGGCTTATATGGTCGGTCTGAAGGCCGCTTTTGCAGTTGCAATTGCTTTTTCAGGAGTTGCGTTCTTGACCACGTTTCTGATCCCTTTTAAGAAGCTACCGACTCATGAACCGGGCGCAGACGTTCCTATGGCGATGGGTTGACGCTGTAAATGTGATTTTTCCGGATATACATAGACCAATATACAGAGCTGGGATATAGTTGTTAACCCTGGTAGGCCTCCCAGACTATATGGACATCTAAATTAGAATTAAATAGAAAGTTCAAAAGCCTCTGAGGTTTATATATATAAATAAAAAAAATATTATAAAAAGCCTTCTAAACACAGTATGTTCGAAAATTTTGTTAAAAATAATATAATGAGGGTATTAACGCTTTTGTCCAAGGATTGAAGTGTAGTTCATTCCCTTGCTGCTTTTGTCCCTATCTATCTTAATATATTTAAGAGTCTGGACAAGCATACCATGAAGAAATTAGCCAATGCATAAACAAGGCTAACAGACTACGCCTTCTACTGGAAGCCGCAGCGCTAAGCTAGCCAGTTTTGCCTGAGATGCTCGATCCAACAAAGTTGTCCCCCACATCACTATCACTCAACTCACATCTCGATGCATGGCGCCTTCAGCAGATGCACCGGCACTGCCGCAACGTCAATCGTGCGACCGATGCCATAAACAGAAGTTGCGATGCACCAACAAGAATTCCAAGAACGGGACAGCGTGCGACCGCTGCTCCCGGAAACGAGCCCAATGTATCTACAGCTCGAGCCTGCCAAAAGGGCGGCCCAAGAGGACGGGGATGGGAAATGATGGCATTACTCAATCTTCTTTTACAGCTCCCACGGCCGTGTCACTATTATCTTCCTCATCCTCGGCTTTGTTGACCAGCCAGGATGTTCTCACTGCCTTGCCAACAACACAAGCGCCTTCGCCGGCCCAACCAAATTTGACGCTGGGTGATGACCTGGAACAGATGTTTGATAACTGCTTTATCCATAAGAGCTCGTCGCACATGGATGTGTATCAGGATTCCATCATCTCCTTCCAGCAACGTGCCGAGGAGTCTCACATTGTCCGTTCCAGCTCACCCACCGATGACCGGCTGAGCCATGACTCCATGCTCTCTGTCCTCACGCTGGACATGGTCCAGATGCTGCTGGAGAAGTGCAGCTACCTGCAGTATCGGGAGCCCGAAAATACACCAAGCCGGAATCATCATGTCAGCTTGCTCGCAGACTGCACGCCTACGATGTTCGATCCTCCTCTCGAGGTCATCGATTTTATTGAGTATACCGAGTACCCGCGGTCTTGCATCATTCAGCTTATAGAGATGTGGTTCTCAGTGCACCCATTATCGCCAATCATCTCCAAGTCATTATTAATGTCTCAGTACAATGACGGAACGATTGACCAGGCCCTTTTGGAAATTATCCTGGCCGGAACTGCTCAGGCTTATCAACACACCATTCTACCTCATGACAGTGACACTGACAAGGCTGAGATCATGGCTAGGCTTGCAGCTACCAATTTAAAACGTCGCCTGATATCCTCCGTCAACCCAGACTCCCTTTCAATCTCAACCGTACAGACAATGGTGCTGCTGGCATGGTATGACTTTAGTGTCGGTCAAATTCGCCGAGCGACCTGTCTTGCAGTCTGTACGTGTCGCATCATTCAACGTTTGAATGCATATCCAAGACAGCAATATGGAAATGATCGCGGAACTCTTGAGGGAGTAGCCATCGAGATGGTTGAGAACGAAATCATACAGAACATAAGGTGGCTGTGTCTCGCCATTAGCACCTGGGGATTCAGCAAAGTAAACCAGTCCTCTCCGCTATTGTCGCCAGAGCAATTACCGGATCTTTCATGTCTAGACGAAGCCAAATCATCACTGTTTTGTCTCGATCGTGCTACGGGCAATATTTCCACGCTCCCGGCACAGGTTCAAGCCATGCAGCGTCTCTTTCCCCTTAGTCACACCACCATCACTGTAGCTCACATCCACACTTTCTATCTCCATGCGCCTATGAACTGTGAAACTGAGGAAATGCCGTGGCAAACAAGGCACATCCACCAACTATACCGACTGCGGTATCCATCCTTCAACCCACTGATGCTGTCGTCAGAGATCCGCGAGATTCTTTCTGCAACGATTCGTGTCGTCGAAAAAGAAGTCAGCCACGTGCCATCACAGTGTCTGATGTTACTCTCGTACCATACAATCGCAATGCACATGCTATTTCCCAGGAGGCACCAGAACATGACAGCTAATTCCCCTGCAGTATCTCTCTCTACGCTCACCGTCTTCTGTCAAACAGTCACCGAGATCATCACCATCGCGCGACGCTTGCTTGCTTTCACCGCCGGTCCGGTATCCACGCAAAGCTTGGGATGGGACAACGCAGTCGGAATGCTAGCTCTGAGTTTAGACAGCTGCAGCAAAGTGTTGGTGCACATCTACTGCAATTTTGAACATCAACCCCTGTCTGAGAGCGAGGGGACACTAGACACAATCAATAAACTAGCAACTTACGCCGGGGAATTCCATCAAATGTCTCAACAAGTCGTGGCTTTGCACGGCGGATCTACAACGCGATTTTCAAAAAAGCGCTTCAAGCGTATGAAGCTAGCATTCGAATCACTTGCACTCTCTCCAGAACCCCAACCGACTGAAACATACCCGAGCGCCAGGGCTAGTGGTCACCCTTTGTTCGCAAACCAGGACCGGTCCGATGTCGACATCTTGTTTGATCCACAATTCAGCATCAATTCGACTATTCATTTCGATCGCTCACCTTCAGCAACCCAACAGGATATGGTTCCTTTTGACCCTCCTTCTGTGCTTCAGAATTTTGATTTGTCTATTATGGGATCGCTTTTGGACATGTCCGGTATTAGCGAAACATTTGACAGCCGTACCAATGCAGTGTCTGGACAAAGGAGTTAAAAGCCTTGCTAGAATGCCGTCGAGACTCTATTGATATCTAGCTAGGAAGAGCCCAAAAGGTCTTCTGGGATACAAATGAAGAAAATGAAGAAAATAATATTAATATATAGAAACCATTGAGAGAAGACGCCTTAAAATTTATTACTGGTATAATATGTTGAAGACGAGTAAAGGAAAGGCTACTCTGAAGCAGCTACTTATCAGTTGTGATGGCTGCGGTGATGACTGCATAGAAATTAACGTAAACTTGAAAAACAAGCGGGGCCCCGCCACTTACCATGATCGACATCCTCGCTCAGTTCCAATTCAAGGGCTAGTTACAACAGCTCAATTCGCCAGTACAACCAACGGACATAGACTACAACCGATCATAAAACATGCTCCTCGGACTCTCAGAGTCCCTCCACTCGCTCGTCTCGCGCCGCTTCGTCGCGGCCAAGGAGTCGGGCGATGTCATTTTCTCAGCCACGCAGCTGGCCGTGCTGAGTGCGCGGAGCGGAATTGATGTAAAAACCCATTCCTTATCTTGTCTAGAAGACGAATAGATAGAGACTGACTCTGTTGCCAAGTACCAACTTCGCTACTGCCCGGCGCTCGCAAAGAAGCCCGGCGCAGAGAAACCGCAAGACCAGCAGGAACACAAACAACAAGCCAAGAAACCAAATCCTTTCGAGAATCCAGTCGCTGCATTGCTTGTGGCTGAAATTCCTGATACTGATACTACTACTACCACCACCACTGCTAGCCACATCATAGTCCTCAACAAATTCCCTGTCATCGCGAACCACTTCATCCTCGCCACGAAGCAGATGAAGCCGCAGACCGACCTGCTAGAGCGGGACGATCTGGAAGCTGCGTTTGCCTGTTTGCAGGAATGGCGGCGCCCATCTTCTTCCTCTCTTTCTGCAGACGATGAAAAAGAAGGAAAGGGGAAGCGGCTGTTTGCATTTTTCAATTCCGGCCCCGAAAGCGGCGCGTCGCAGCCGCATAGGCATTTGCAGTTTTTGCCGGTGGAAGATATGTCTCCTCCGTTCCCTGCCACTCCCTCCACAGACGGAAACCTTGGCTGGGAGCCCCTGATTGACAAACTCTCGTCGTCGACGGCAGTGCAGACCGACACGGAGAGCGGAATTCGACAGCTCCCGTCCCTGCCATTCCGGCATTTTGCCATGACTTTACCGCCGGCAGGAATGGCCGAGGCAGATGTAGATGGGCAAGTTCTGCATACGATGTACCTCTCGTTGTATCGGGCGGCTCTCGAAGCAGCAGGAATATCGGATGCGGCTGAGTTAGAAAGAACGACAGGGCCGGCGGCGATGAGCTACAATCTGGCGATGACGGAGAAAGTGATGATGCTTTGTCCACGGAAGAGCGAGAAGGCGGTTCTGCCTGCTGCTATAGCAGGAGCAGAGACTAGAGAAGACTCGGTGTCGCTGAACGGAACGATCCTGGCGGGCACATTGATGGTCAAGTCGGAAGAGCAGTGGAATCGGCTACGAGAGGATGTGGATTTGATAGAGGTGTTGTTGAGGGAGGTCGCGGTTGATTGTACTTAGCTACAGTTATTCACAGGTGCTGACAGCCCTATAGGGGTCTAAGACTATAATAACACCTAGATCATAATGAATACAAATGTTCCAAGGCCTCCTTGGACATACATCACAAAGACAGCACTGATATATAACAATACCATGAGGTGCCCTCCAAGTCATGATATGATATTTAGAGTATATGATATAGTATCAAGAGAAGGAAAACATTCTTTTTCATTACTGTAGGTGGAAAGTGATGGAATTAACTACTTATCATTATAACTATCTAGTCTGTGACTGTGCTGTCTATAACAAAAATAAGAAACCTAATGTACACGTAAACTAGGTCAATCACTAAAAGCAGGCCGACTGACTGAACGAAACCAGGTATAAAGCAAGTGCAAGAGTAAAACCAATCATGAAAGAGAAACAAAGCCAGAAACAAACAAACAAGCCCATTGCACATATCATGTCATCATCATGTCACATTCACCTCTTTCCATCTGAGAATCATTGCCAATTGTTTCAACTCGTCTCATTGCAGATAGATCATCGCTCGTGAGAAAGAGGAGGCAGTCCCATTGACAGCGCAGGGTTTTTGTTGCAAATCTCAATCCACTTTTTCTTGCATGTCGCATTCCCAAAGCGGTAAGAGCCCCCATTTTCAACTATATAACTTGAGACCTTTTTCCATGGCACTTTGATCTCCTGGTAGGTCTCGTTGATGATGCCACTGGCAGTTGTCGTATCAGATGAAGTGAGTTGGCGAGCACGGATTTTGGCAGTGATTTGGGCAAAGTGTTCTACACCATGGCAGAGGAGAGTGATCTGTAAAGAAAGAAGGTTAGTTTATTGTCTTATTCACGATATTAGATAAAAGTGAGATAAAGAATATGGGAAGCCTCACATCATGGCTTTGCCACACTGGTTTGCGCACACGCTCCTGCTTAGACTTGGTGATTGTGCGATAGCGACCACGCAGTGTGGATTCAGCCTCTTTAAAGCAACCTCTGATCTTGATCTCGCGATATGACAGTCCGAGGGCCTTGGCTTGCAAAAGATAGGCATCCTTCGCCTCAGGGTCTGATGGTGAGGGGGGCTTCAGAAGCTGTAGTGCATATGCGTTGTCTGAGATTTCGGTCAGATGTTCCTCGTCGGTGGCTGACGAAGGAGATGAGAGAAACTCGGAATCGTATGATGACGTCGAAGAATACACTGGTATCATGGGCTCGGCTTGGATTGTGCTTGTTGCTACGCCGCTGTGCTCAGTTTGGCTGGATGCAGCTACGAGTCTAGGAGGGTAAGAGTGCGTGGCCACGGGATAATGTGCTGGAGGCCCTCCGTGAAGCACATTTGGAGACACGGTCGGGGTGCTTGTGACTGCCATGGCGTGTCCATGGTACATGGCAGATAGAGCAGACATTCCAGCGGAGGACACTCCCTGCGAGAACGAAGACGATGCTGCCATAGGAGTCATATTTGGAACAGCAGATCCATAGACTGAGCCCTGCTGGTAGATGGCAGGCTGCTGGAGTTGCCGGTGAGTTGGCTGGTACGAGGCCCCAAACTGGCTGCCGCTGGTAGCAAGAATACTGGCAGCTGCAGCTGTTGAAGCAACCAGAGGAGAAGGGTCAGCCACTGCTGGCCATGAAGATGATGATGTTGACGTCGAGACACCAAACACGTTTCCCGTGAATGGTGACCGGAGCGTTCTAGCAGGACGAGACATCTGCATGGGTGAGGATGTTGTGGTGTTGTTTTGATATGGCTGGTTTCCCCAGTCGACGTAGGGCTGGGGTTTGATCACACCATACGGTGGCTCCTGAGAATAGGGGTACGGGGCAGAGGCACTGAGCGATGCCATCGTTGACAGAAGCTCCTGACGAGTCTGGGAGCTGTCCCAGTCCAGATACTCGGGGTAGGGACAAGTGTTCTGAGCCATTTGAGGCGGACAGATGTGTAAACAAATGCAGTCGAGATGGCCGATTGCGATTGACTAACAGGACGTGATAAAGAGTGATGCAAACGATACGACCAACGCAGAGACGAGAGTGCGAGATCACGAAGATGAAAGAGAGTTTCAGGCCGAGTGGCTGGATGGAAAGTGATGGCTGGTAGAGGTGGGTTGTTTTGGAAGACAAAGCGACAAACACGAGTAGATATACGACTTGGTGTGTTGATTGATTGATTGTTGACAGGATTGGTTGCTGCTATTGTTGATGATTGGGAACGAAGAGATGGGTGTTATGTATATGATGATGAATATGAGATGTCTGGTGACTATAATGAATACACAGTTGAGAGTCTGTCTGCCGCTCTATTGTCGAGATGATGGCTGGACGGTGCCATATAAACAAACCCGGCCAGCAGGGTCTGCCCTATACACCACACCATCTTCATCCCCCCCACCACGACACTTGCATATGTACAACAGTACCCGCGCCTGGCCTCCACCAAGTATTAGCGTACGAAGTCTCATATTCTAGTGTCATGTTTAGTCAAATTCTAGCAGATCTGTGGTGCAATGGGCGCCTTGTTGCTTTTTCCTCCCCGTTGACGGTACGAGAGTGATGAGTCTGCTTCAGACGGGATGATCAAGTCTCACTGATTGCATCAAGAGATGAATGAAAGAATCGCTCAATAGCCATATACGTACATTACGCACGCCTACACATTGACGAGCAGGCTACTAGATCTTGCATTAATTGGCCCATTGGAGGTCATCAATGCGCTTCGCTCCACTATTTTCCGGCTGTTGGGTTAAGGCTGCCTTTCTTCTGGGGTTTCTTTTTCTCATGCTAATGCAGGTCTTCTTTAGCTTGTCTGGAGAAGAAGAATACGACCCTTCTAGAAGGTTGCCTTTTTCATCCCAATCCAAGGCGTATGCAGGTTTCTGCAGGTTAAGCGAGTTTTCTGTTCTTTCCATCCTTCTAGAAGGTTTAGTCAAGGAGAATATCACAAAAGCAAACACACCAAAAAAAGCAAAGTGATGAAGAATGGGGAAAAAAGGAATATACATGATGAGACATCCTTCTAGAAAAAAAAAACCTGCAAGAAGCCCAATCAGGTAATCCAGAGTGACCGAATGGTCATCGTACATCTGAAACTCTCGATGAGGGTCACGAACTACAACATTATCCAAGAGGGATACGTTCTTTGGGTCGCAAGTGGGCTCTGAACCGTGCCGTCGGATATGGTATCGGGAATAATGGATCATAATCCATCCATCATCCATACTCAAAGTTTGGACTTCGTACGCGGGCTATCTTCAAAAGGATATCTCCTAGACGGGACAGGGCAGATACGTGCCCTGCTTTACCTTTCACCTACCTGCGCACGCAGTCTCAGCAGTGCGATTCAGGCAGTCTTCAAGAAACCTTCCCTGATCCTCGTTTGTCACGAGCCCACGGCAAAATACAACTCAAATGTAGAAGTCGTAGTCTAGACTAGATCGTCTGCATGATACAACTGTCGCAGATGGCTTATGGTTTTGATTTGACCCAGATTGCGCAGTGGCTGATGCGTACTTGAACCGTTGCGTGCTTGTGGTGTTGATGTCCTGGGATGACAATCCGACGAATGGCTACTGCGGACAGGTCCGAGTCTGTTCTGTTCACTATCCCCACGACACATAGCTCAATCCTAGAAAGACAGGCGCACACATTCACGCATGTCAACTGTGGATAGTGGGACATGCACTGTCAACATTCGGAAATCGATGCCCCCCTTCCGCGGACCGCGGTGTCTGCCTGCAGCGGCCCGGATGCAGCTCCATGCAGGGCTAAGTGGTGGTTAGTGCAGTGGATGCACGAGTGCCGCTGAGCCATAGCCAGCCACCCAGCATCTAGGGACGGCATCCCCATTTTCAGCACTGCCGCAGTCGGTTTAGGCTTGCGTCTAATGCACAGATGGGAGTCGGGAGTTGAAACAGGTGGTTTATTTCCTGGTCTTTGTTCTGGTTGCAGTCAACATACGCCACGGCTGGGGCTGGACAGGGTACGAGAGTAGCGAAAGATCCTCTGCATGCTGTTGTTAATTAAAATACAAGATAAACCAGAAGGTATGACAGAGTAAGAAGAAGTAGAGGCGTTGGAGGAAGACAAGAGGAAGGCGGTGGGATTCTGCCGGCAGCTCCAACTTCCCCGCATAAACAGCAGCAGCAGCAACTGACGGCGGCGACGACGACGACCACCACCACAACAACGACAAATCCTTCTCTCCTTCTGACCACATCCGGTGCGGCATTTCCTGCCTCAATAACGGCCTCTACTAAGATATACTAAGATATTCTGAGTCTCTGCATTCGGAAAATTTCCATTTCGTGCTTGGGCTTGGTGCTTCCCTGCTCAGCCCTACACGTGAGCTGCCTCCAAGCACGAACCAGTTTGTCTCACCGAACAGCACATACCACCGCTTTATTGCAAATATCAAAGTGTTTCAGGAGGCTTGCTCAGGATGAGTCTGTCCGCCATGCCCGACGCCTCCAGGGCGAGCCAGAGCGCGGCTGGCGAGACCGACAACGGCAAGGCCAGCTACATCCGAGTCGACGGTAGGCTTGTCCCACGTTTCCGTCATAATCGTCAAATCATACTGACTGTGTAAAGAAACACCCAAATTTGATCTCGAATCTTACATCGCTAATTACAGAGGTGTGCTTCCCCTTTGTCCCTCTGCTCGAGAGTGACTGACGCGAACCAGGCCGCACTCGCTTTGAACGCTTGTTTTTGATCGGCAAATGCTCCTCCGTCCTCTCAGTGGACGCCCTCAAGATGGCCGTCATCGAAGCAAAAGCGGGCAAAGACATTGAGCGATACGAAGCTGCCGTCCACGCTCTGAGCCAAGTAGCCCCGAAAGACCCCGAGGCAAGCTTCGACCAAAAATGGTTTGACACAACCAAGCAGACTGTGCGAGCCGAGACGGAAAAGCTGGAACACGAGCTGAAGGGATACAAAAATAATTTGATCAAGGAAAGCATACGGGTATGAGTGTTGTCGCAGCGAACCTGTAAGAAACAAGCTGATGATACAGATGGGCACTGACGACCTGGCGTCGCATTACCACGCTACCGGTGACTTGGCCTCGGCGTCAAAAGCTTATGGCCGTCTAAAAGACAACTGCACTACACCCAGTCATTTCGCCGCCATGCACCTCAAAACTATCAATGTCGCAGTTGACCGTGGCGACTGGCTCGGGGTGCAGCAGGGCGTTGCGCGGTACAAGTCGGGACCGAAACCGGAAGACGAGCAGGCCAAAAACTCGCCCAAGATAGCTGCAGCTCAAGGGCTGGCTCTGCTGGGACAGGGAAACTATCTCGAAGCTGCAGCCAGCTTCCTATCCGCAGAGCCCACTCTGGGCGACAGCTACAATGAAATCCTCACCGCAAACGACGTGGCTGTGTACGGTGGGTTATGTGCATTAGCGTCTATGGATCGCAACGAACTGCAGCGTCGAGTGCTGGACAACAACCAGTTCCGGAACTACTTGGAGCTCGAGCCACATATCCGCCGCGCCATATCATTCTTCTGCAACTCCAAGTTCAGGTCCTGCTTGGATATTTTGGACGAATACCGTGCCGATTATCTGCTTGACATTCATTTGCAGCGCCACATCCCGGCACTCTACAACCAGATCCGCACGAAGTCTATTCAGCAGTATACCGTCCCCTTCAGCCGAGTTTCCCTCGAGGCGATGGCCAAAGTATTTGCACCGAAGATTGTAGGCGGTCTTGCGGCGCCCACGGACATTAGCTCGCCATTCGTGCAGGAGCTGATCAAATTAATCGAAGACGGCACGCTGAATGCGCGTATTGATCTGGAGAAGGGACTCCTTGTCTCTAAGCAGACTGATCTGCGCAGAGATGTGATCAAAGAGGCGCTAGAGAGCGTGGAAGAGTACATTAGCGAAGCGCATTTGAGGCTGATCAGGACGGAGATTCTCAACGCGGGGCTGGAAGTGCGCGCCCCTGTTGGCTCATCGATAGCCGACGAGTGGAGTTAATATGGTGCAGAGACTAAACAAAAAAAAATGCAAATTTGCTACGACGATATGACTAGAGGTAGATCATGACATTAAAACGAACCATCACTGTCCAAGATGAGCCAATATCTACAGATTACAACCGTACATCACATCACAATTTGGCCTCGCTGCGCGGATGCAGCTTGATATCATCCCACGGCAAACCCAGAAAATCCCATATATAATGAAACCTGCCGCTCCCATTAGCTTTGTAACAACCATAGCAGTGGTCAGGAGATGCACTAACCGATCACTTCCCCAAAACGTAGCCTCCTTTCCCCTTCCCTTTCCATCAGCAGAAGCAGGAGCATTACTGTCATTATCATCGAGCTTGACGACAAAGAACGGCGCCCCAAATGCGCCCTTATCGAGCGCCTCCTGCGTCTCTGCGGTCAACAGCTCTTTCCATTTTTTGCCTTCTACCGCGGCAGTCATGATCTGTTGGGCCTGCTCCGCCGTGAACCCGGTTTCGCGGGACTCAAGACATGCCCGTAGCACCTCGGGCTTGGACAGGTCTTGGTGCTGGTAGAAGAACCATTGCCAGTAGAGCGCGAGGGTGGATTCAAAGACGGTGCCCGGGTAAGTGTGTTTTATGTATGTGAGGGCACGAAGGGGCTGTGTCTGGTCAGTCCTTGCTATATAACTCCAATGGAAAAGGAAGAAAGGAAGAAAACAGACCAAGATGGTGAGTATGGGGAAGAATGGGGGCGGCTTAAATGGCTCGACCCGGAAGTAGCGAATTGCGCGACTCAGCTCGTTGCGGCCGTGTAGTTGTTTGGCAGGAAGCGACCAGGGGGGTTGGTTTCCTGCGATCGTCTTAGATGTGTGTGTGTGTATATTTGATTCACGGTAAGCAATAATTATGTACCAGATCCTCTCATGATGCCCCCCAGGAAAGCGGGATGGATCCTAAACGAGTCATGAGTTTTTGGTTTCTTTGTTTCGCGGCAGACAGACGGCTTACTCGATGCTCACGCCATGGCTGGCTAGCACGTCGCGCACTCGCTGCAGATACACAAAGGCAAAGTACGAGTACGGCGATACTAGATCAGAACCTATTAGCTTGTCTCTTGCACAATTGCCAAGCTGGGTGCAGTTGCTGAAATGGCGTGCGTCAGATGGGGAACGCACTAAAGTCGAAATAAGCATGGATGACTCCGCCCATGGTTTGGCTGACGCGGCTATGGATAAACAAATATAATTTATATTTAATACTTATTGAACTATTTTTCTTTGTTCATGCGCAACAAAGAAATAAAGATCAATCGATCGCGCAGATAAATGTAGAAACAAGCAGCGGGAGTTGGAGAGGAGACGCTCCCGCTTTAGCGCAGAGCCGAGGCATTTCCCGGATATCGCGTGTGTCGACGACATGCAGTTGACATCTCCTTCTCGGTCACGGACATTAATAATAGTAATCGGCGCTCATGCCTTGGTACTTCCACGACTATGGCGGCCGTATCTCTTCTCATGCCAGAGCCGAGCTCGACGGGCCAGGACAGACAGACGACGCTCTGCCAGAAGCCAAGGAACATTCTCATCGCCAAGATCACCGCCACGAGGCACCAGCGGACATCAGCGCGCACGTTGCCATCGCCGTGTCTGCCATAGGCCGGGCCGTGCAAAGCTGGGCGATATCCGCCAAGATCCAAGACTCTCCGCCCAGCGCCAAGGATTCCGCCAATGCTGGTGGCAGACGGGCACAGCTTCACGTCGTCGACTTTCTTCCAACATGGCTGAGCGTCGTGTGGGCTTTCTCTGCTCGGACTGCCGCTTTGGCTCGTGTTTGTGCTGGCACGCGATGGGGCCTGGGACTGTCGAAGGAGACGACGAAGAAAACCAAGAGGCACGACGCCCCTTATGGACGCCGTGATTCGTTGGCAGGACAAATTGCGAAGATGAAAAGAGAGGACGGAGAGAAAAGAACAGGCAATACTCACCGAGCAAGGAAATGGGGCCAGACTTGCCAGGATGAGATCAATCTAATTGTCGGTTCTGATGGAATTGCTTAAAAGCCCTATGCTCGCTCCTTTCTTGTCTTCCTTGATGCGTACTCTCCATCCAGCCTACGTTTTTCTCGCCATCCTGCCAAGATGACGGTGCTCCACCAGTACGACTATGTCTTTGCCATTGGCACTCTGTTTGCCATGCTGGACGCCTATAACAACGGTGCAAGTGAGTACTTCCCCAAAACCAACCCGCGAACCTTTCGTATAACTGACCTGCCATGCAGACGACGTCGCCAACTCCTGGGCAACAAGCGTGTCATCAAGGTCTGTGACCTACAGACAAGCCATGGTCCTAGGCACCGTCTTCGAAATGCTCGGGGCCATCACGGTCGGCGCCAGAACGGCAGACACCATCAAGAACGGGATTATTCCCAACTCTGCATTCCAAGGCAACGCCGGTGTCCAGATGCTAGCCTTTACCTGCGCCCTCGCTGCTGCATCGTCATGGGTGATGTGGTGTACACGGCACTCGGCGCATGTCTCGTCGACCTACTCCCTTATCTCTGCCGTTGCGGGCGTCGGTGTTGCAACAGTTGGGGCATCGAAGGTCCAGTGGGGGTGGAATAATGGCAAAGGGATAGGGGCTATCTTTGCTGGCCTGGGGATGGCGCCTATCATCTCCGGCGGGTTTGCCTCTGTTATCTTCATGGTAATCAAGCTTGTGGTGCTTATGCGCAAGCGCCCAGTGCCTTGGGCTGTATGGAGCTTGCCTTTCTTCTTTCTCGTCGCCGGTACCATTTGCACACTGTCCATCGTCTACAAAGGATCTCCAAGCCTGAATCTGAAGGAGAAGCCGGCATGGTATATTGCCGCGGTTACAATGGGCACGGGTGGAGGTGTGGCTCTGTTGTCTGCCTTCTTCTTTGTCCCGTTCGTGCATGCAAGGGTCATCAAGAAGGATCACACTGTCAAATGGTGGATGTTTATTCTTGGACCGCTACTCTTCCGCCGACCGGCCCCTACTGACGAGCAAGAAGCAAAGGTTCCCAATTATGAAGTTGTCCAAGATGAGGAAGACTATCCCCAGTCTCTAGAACAAAACCCCAAAGAGGGTGCAGCAGATAGCTCCATAACGCAAGACGAGAAAAGTGCTGTGGTAGCCGAGACCGCGCAAATCACATACAAAGAGCGTCTAGCGCAGGGTGAGGCAAGGTTTCACGCAAAGCTCATGGCAAACCGAGGTCCTATTGGCTGGGCGATGCGTAGCCTACGAGATAACCCCATGGGCCCTGGCCAGATCTACGAACTACACAACCTCAAGATACTCGCAAAACGTATCCCAGCAATGATCGTCTGCGGTGTCCTGTATGGCGTGCACTATGACATTCATGCTGCCCAAACCGGCATTTCGGGTACTCCAGACGGCCAGAGGATGGAAAAGGTATATGCGCACGCAGAAAAGTATCCCAATGAAGTCGAGCATGCCTACTCCTTTATCCAGGTTCTGACTGCTTGCACCGCTTCTTTCGCTCATGGTTCCAACGATATCGGCAACTCTGTGGGACCGTGGGCGGTCATCTATAGTGCTTGGAAGACGGGGAATGCAGCAGCTTCCAAAGCCCCTGTGCCCGTCTGGCAGCTTGCTGTTCTAGCTGGATGCATTTCGATCGGGTTGATCACGTATGGCTACAATATCATGAAGGGTAAGTCACGGTCTCCTCAGATCTGGAGCTGATGCTAATGACATGTTCTTCGTCTTAGTTATGGGTAACAAAATCACATATCATTCCCCTAGCCGAGGTTCGTCTGTCTTGAAAATCATCAGAAAGAAGTACAACTGCTAACTGTCTGCCAGGTTGCTCAATGGAAATGGGAGCTGCTCTAACAGTGCTCGTCTTCTCGCAATATTCACTTCCGGTCTCGACCTCGATGTGTATCACAGGGGCTACTGTCGGTGTCGGTCTGTGCAATGGCACGCTCAAGGCCATTAATTGGCAGCGAGTCAGCCTGCTCTTAATCGCGTGGTTGGCTACGATCCCTATTGCGGGCACTCTCGCTGGGATTTTGATGGGTCTTTTTATTAATGCTCCGCATTTTTAATCTAGCAATCCATCGCGGAATGTATCAGCTGTCAAGGGTGTCTTTGACGTCTAACAGGAGTTGGGGGATGTTTACAAATTTCTTTATGTGATAATCTTCAACAATCAGTGCAAGAATTACTTGCCATTATGAGAAAGAGGCTTATCCACGTACATGTGCTTAGTATATAAATCTTTGTATGTATTAGATGTCTTCATTCATTTCGTCGTATGTCGTTAGCGATACATGCAGACTCAAAGCAGATTGTACAGCTATATCATGTTTGCTCAACAGGAAAGAAACAGTAAAAAAAAGTGCGCAAAGAAAAGTCGCTCATGCATAAGCAGACAACATCGTAAGTCGTAAGTCATAATCCATGTCACACGAACACCACAATCAAAAGAAAGCCAAATCGACTTGATAATGAGAGAAGAAATAAGGAACGAAGAAATTACATCATAAGAAAAACCAAATCAGACGCCAATTCCGGAATCTGATCCAGAAGCTCCCTCAACCCTCCGCCCGGCGCCTTGATCACACTCACCCCTGAGCCAGGCCCATGGCTCGGCGATGACAGCACGGGGATCGACGCAGGCGTATACACAGCCAACTCCCTCATCTTGCACGCCGCATACTGCGTCACGAGCTTCCGCAACTCGCACTCGCGCAGTTGCGTAGCAGCGGTGTGCGATTCGGGCTCGAAGCGGGTGGTGTTTTCATAGGTGTAGCGCAGTATCTCGAGGAACATTTTCGCATGGGCGTTGAACTTGAGGGACTCTATCCGATCTTTTTCAGTATCTGTCTTGTCATGCTCGTCGCTGCCGCCGTCGTTGGCAGGGCTCAGAGGGTAGTCGAGCAGAGAGGTGTGCAGCTTCTGTAGACAGAGCTGTGCCAGGCCCGGGATCAGGTAGCGCGTGGCAAAGACATAGACTTTGGCGTGGAACAGTATGTATGGGACGATGATAATGGTGGTGTGTACAGCCTTGGGAGTTGTGACAATGTCTGATTCGTTGTCTGCATGTTGTTGCTGCTGCTGCTGCTGCTGAAAGTAGTCGAGAGATGCAAACTCGGTCCACGTATTGGCGCCCTTCTTGCGCGGGACAGAGGAGACCCGCTGGCTAGGGCTGGCAAAGGATGTATCGATTAGCGGCATTGAATGGGGCTGCTGGTGCTGAAGATGTTGTGGTCTGCGAACGTCGGTCCTGTCGGGATAGTCCCGGTCTCGTCTTCGTCCATGAGGCGAGACTGGTCTGTCCCACCAGTCACCATCGACATCGCCATGACCATCGCCATGATCATCACCGTCAGCTTCGCCATCGTCGCCTGTCTCAATAGCGCAGTCTGCGTCGTAGTCGAGGCTCTGCTCGACCTCGAGTCTGCTCCTGCCCTCTCTACTAGACGTCTCATCCTTGAGTTCTCGAATGTCAAATGGCGGCGTCGACGGGGGAGTCAGACTGGTTGGCATCGTCTCTTCAAAAGCCGCCGCAACTGCAGCAGCAGCAGTGGCCTTTCGCTTCTTCTTCTTGTCCTTCTTGCTGAGTCTTTTTGACAGTGGAAACAGGGGCCTGTCTTCTTCTGCAGCTGCGGGTGAAGGCTGTGGCAGTTCTTCGACCTGGATCAGCTGTTTGTCGTGTATGTCATTGTCATCTTTGATCATCACATCCGCCGGAGGGGTATCCTCTCGGAACGAAGGGCCATGCTGCTCAAACGGATTCTCCCATTCATCCACCGCCGCGGCCACTGCCAATGGCGTCTCGGCGTACCTGCGACCCTGCTTCGAGTCCAGACGGTCAAAGGGCGGTGGCGTCGGGGCTGGAGGTGGCAAGAACGAGGCCGACGAGTGTGTGCGTGCAATGCTGATATGCTGTGGCTGTGGCTGAAGGCTATTCCTGCTCGTATCCAGGGCAGTCCCAGAGCCAGAGCCTGAGCCAGACGCAGACTCTCTCCCGCTCGATGCCGGCGACAACTCTGCTACTGTCGCTACTGCTGATGGCAGCGCCACCTCGGTTTTGTGCTGCATAGCAGGCACAGTGTAATTCCCCGTATATGCATACTGCGTAAAAGCAGTGAAGACCTCGACTTCCTCATCTTCTAGCACCGCAATACGGTGTTTTGACTCGCGCGTGTGGCCATTGTTCATGAGCTCGTCCAGCGGTCTGGAGACATGTTTGGCGAGGCCGGATTGGATGGTGAGTTTGGTGTGGTCCTTGCCGACGAGGAAGGTGAATGGGGGGGAGGAAATGAGGCTGGAGGGTTAGATTGGTTGTTTGTATTCATGATCAAATCCAAAGAAATATGCAAAGTACCTGGTGAAATCTGGAATTTTGTTCATGTTCATCGTGTCAAACAACAACCCGTGTGCACCAAAAAAACCAAAAACCAAAAATCAAAATCAAAACCAAAATGAACAATCTCTCCTCTCACCCCCTCGAAAACAATGACGAAACAAAAATATGACAGAAGAAGCAAAACCCGCGACCGACAATATGTACAAAACGCAGGAACTAGTTCATGCAGGAAGAAGAGGAGAGAAAAAAAGAAGAGAAATGATGAGATCGCGAGCTAGCAGGTCCGGGGCTACGTGGGCGGGCGTGATGGGCAGGCGAGTTGCTAGGCGACTACTTAATGAACTGTGACTCTTACTCAACCCGGAGAGCACAGATCACTTTCGTATCTGTCTGTCGCTCTCGTCAGTCGGCACCGGGATGCTGTGATACTATATGAGAAATGCTATCTATCTGTTGATGCGCTGGCTCGAGTGCCAGGACTCATTATTTACGATAGTTGCGTGCTGCGAAACAGCGAGTGTATATTACGGTTTACAGTGCTGATAAGGATGTATATTATTGCAAGGATTATCCTTCGATAGGCAAATGTAATTGAAAGCACTCTAAGCGCCAGACTTTTTCTGCATTGCATTGCAGGTGAATTCAATATTGGCTGCACACGAGTACAATGAACGAGAGGAGGCACAGGAAGAGAAAACGGCTTTTGCATATCAACCATGTATACCAATCGCAATTATTATCGCACCTTACTACCCGGTCTAGCAGAAAATTTAAAGAAAAGAAAAGAGGTGGCTGGTGTCTGCCCAACTGATATAGTTCCTCGTGCCCAATGCTAACTAAGTAGCTAGGGTTCTGTTCTGGAATTAGCAACAAGCGTTAGCTTAGTCCCCGCCATGCATATAAAATAAATAATATACCATCATAGTAAATACTCAATACTAAACACATCTCAAAAGCATGCTGGCCATCATATCAACAAATCTGATGGCTCCGCGTAGGATAGTGTCGAGTCTATATGTAGAGACGAGTGAATTCTATGCAAGGATAAACAGCGGACATACAACTTGCTATGTTACAATGCGAGCATCTCACTAGACCCGTAAGATCAATGCACAATGCGGATCTCGCCATGCCCATGCTCCCACTCACGCAGCCCGTCTCTCAGACTATACCAAAACCGCAGACGCACCGTCTCTATCTCTGCCGTCTCAACATCGCCAGAATCAAATGCGTCGCTGAGTCTTTGGACTGATGCCTGTATGCGCTCTGCGTTCTCGGCGCGGAGACGCTCAACGGTGGCCTCCGCCTCGGCCGCCGGCACTCCGCTCGACAGTCCCTCGACTGTCTCCTGCACATCCATTATCTCCATAAGCGTCTCGGGATCGAGCGCCTTCGACGATGCGTACTTGGTCGCGCCGTCTTCGGCCAGTACGTCGATGCCGTGGAATTGGGCGAGCAGGTACTGTGCGCGGCTCAGCGGATCGGAGAGCGTGCGGTAGGCGTCGTTGATGCGCGATGAGAGCGCTTCGGCGCGCTGCTTTGCTGCTCCCGCGGGGAATTTGTCGGGATGTATGGCGCCTTGGAGTTGCAGGAACTCTCGGCGCAGGGCCGCGGTGTCGATATTGAAGGAGGAGTTGGGCGGCGGACCTTGCGGGACAGTGCTTGGGAAAATGGTGTAGTGATTTGTGACATCGGGTGTATCTGCGGTGCCCTGTTCTGAGGAGTAATGGCCGGGCGAGGATGACCAGCTGCGTCGTTGGTGAAGGACGGTGCCTCGTGGCGATGATGGCGCTGGCCGGACCGAATAAAGGCGATGTTGGCATACAAGGCACAGCGATTGTGAAGGTCTAGCACGAGCATGCGCTAATGGCAGCCTGAGAGGCCGCAGTACTGAAGCTCCACGCATTATGAGTGGTGGTTTTACTGAGGTTGAGGCAGTGAGAAGATGAATGTTTTATTTACACGCGGAGGAACAAGAAGAGGAAGAAATTAATTTGGTGGTCGGCAGTAACTGCGGCTACGTCACAATGCGGGTTTCCGATTGGCCCGTCGGTCTGTCCGCCTTTAGACTTCTTTCTATGGAAGTCGAGCTGAGAAGCTGTGCGTAAAGCTCTGTGTGTGAATAGCTTCAGGGGCCAGTGGCTAGCTTGGGTGTCCCATTCCTATTGCTGATAATGCCAGCTCAATGGGCACTGACATGTTAGCTCGGGTAGTTATTGCAATGCCAATTGAGATGCCGGCCATGGAATCGGAGAATGCATGCATCAGCCTGCCAAGATAGGGTTAAGGACGAAAAGAATTCTTCTGTCCGTAAAAGGAACATTCTATTCAATTCCCCAAAGCTTCACCGTCCGGTCATGGCCCGCACTGGCAATCCACTTGGCATCATCACTGATATCCACGCTGAGCACTTTGTCTGAGTGCCCGCTCAGCGACTTCACCAGCGACCAGTCATCCGCACTAAACACATTGATGTTGCGATCGAATCCGGAACTGACAAAAAATGTGCCCGCCTTTGCCGGCTGTGGTGCTGACAACGGCGTCGCATCCGTGTCCATGGCATTATCGTCGCCGTTCTGCGGCATCGCCGACGGGAGATACGAGGCACCGCTTCCTTTGTACCATCGGACATCTGAGACGACACTCTTGTGCGCACCAATGCTGCCGCTGCAGTCGACTTTGCGCAGATCCCAACACTTCACCCACCCGTCCCCTGATCCTGTTAATACCCTATAGCCATCCACACCCCAGTCCACGCCGTAGATCTCGCGAATATGCCCCTGCAGCACCATGACTGTGCGGCCAGTGCGGAGATCCCAAATTCGTCCGTAGCTATCCAAACCGCCACTCGCCAACAAAGACCCATCGGAATTGAAAGCCACTGCATAAACTTCCCGCGAATGACCCTCTTGTAACAGCAACTCCGTCGTCGTCTCAACATCCCAGAGCCTCCATGTAGTGTCGTACGAAGCTGAGGCCAGATACTGACCCGAGGGGTGAAACTCCACGCGACAAACACGCTCCGAATGCCCTGATAAAGTGGCCAGTGGTTCTTTCTTATTCAACGACCAGAAATTTATGTTCCCGTCACCACCCCCCGATGCCAGATTCAGTGCAGACTCGGACACATTCGAGGTAGACACGGTAGCGCCAGGAAACCAGGAAAGCCCGCTCACCCGATCACTGTGTCCCTTGACACTCAACTTCTCTTCCAAGTTCGGGACGGACAGCAACTTGACCCCTCCCGCCCAGTTTCCAGTAGCAATCATCTCTCCACCCGGCGCAAAGCGAGTGATACTAACAGGGCGGTCGGCGGCAATCTGCGAGCCATAAAGATCGAATCCTTGCAACTTCTCCTTAATCGCCTTGCGGTGTTTGATATGCGTTCGTAGCTGTATTTTCGATTGTTCCTGCTGCCAGGCCACGCGCGCCTTCGCCTTGGGGAGGGAGTACAAGGCGATTTTGCGGCGTGCATTTAGCAATTCTTGGGACCCTTCCGTGTAGAATTCTTCTTGCTGTTCGCCTTCTTCAGCCTCTTCCTCTTCGAGAGCCCCCTCCGTCTCGGTTTGTGTCCCCTCTCGCATCTCAACATCCTGCCCTTCCTGCTGCTCTTGCAGCGTGGTGAGAAGCTCGCGCAGTCGGTCTCGTCGATCACCTGGCCCTTCACCGAAGAGCGTGATTGGTTCGCCGAGCTCTCGCAGGCGCAGACGCACGCGGTTGTCATCAGTGGGCACGACAATGGCAGCGGCGCGGCGTTTGCGTTCGAATTGTGAGAGGAGTGCGGAGGCGCGTTCGGGAGCGATGCCTGCTGCTGCTGCGGGGAGGTCGTAGTCGCGGTCGACCGCTGTTGGGCTCGTTAGCAGGAATCACAAACTCGCAGAAGATTGGGTAGAATAAAAGCACGATAGGTTTGGTGGCAAAGTACTTACGCAGGTCGGCGAGACTAATGCCCATGTCTGTGTCCTCTGCTTCCTCGACATACGCCTGCCTCGCAGGGTGCATCATCTTGGCGAGTGTACGTTATTATAAGAAGACTAAACAGAATGGGGTAAAAGAGTGAAGAACACTACACAGCTGACTCAACAATGGCAGTTTTGGAGTGCGAGGTCAGCTATTTTGGTAATCTAGTAGTTCATGGTTAGTTTTTTGAAGCTTGAGAAAGATCGATGCGGAGCAAATCCGATTATTTACCGGACCAGGGTTACCGTATTTTAATTACGGTATTTATGACAGCCCTACATCTGCCAACCTCCCATAGAACAGAAGAATTGGCCTCTGGTTTAATAAAATTGTCTGTTCTCAGTTCTCAGTCCTTGAAATAAAAGGTCTATAGTTCTATCTATCGGGTATGAAAGATATGTACAAGATAACGCAAATGCTGCTCATCGTAGTTCCAACTTAGATGGAAAATTCTTGGTATTGATATATCGATAGCTTCGACTTCTTAAATTAAATTGTTTCGTCGATCGCTATAATCACCAGCGCTGTTATATCATCCACTTTCCCACCACGGTACCAGTGGCCAGGATAATAACGCTGCGCTTCTTTGGCGAATGGCCCGTCTCGTCGCATGTCGACGCTGGCGCGTTTGGCTTCGTTTGCGATGGATGCGGCGAGGAGGGCTTGGAGGGTTTGATGGTCTTTGTCAGGTGATGGAGATGGTGATGAAGGGGATGAAGATGAGGATGAAGATGAAGAGGAAGAGGAAGGGGAAGAAGGAGGAGAAGATGGCGACGCCAAATCCAACGCACCAGGCTCAGTCAGTGCTTTCAACTGGACTGACGCGGAAATAGCGCCGTTGTTTGTGTCGTTGGTCATAGAGGTCTCCGTCTCCCATGCACCGGTCAGCAACATTCGAGTTGTAACGATTTTCAAGATTTCCGAGTTGTTGAGATTGTCGAATACCCCGTCTGTTGCTAGCACGAGGACGTCGCCATGTTGCATGGATAGCGTGGAAACGGCGGCGTCGCGCGGCGTATCCTCGAAATAAACGCCTCCGAACATGTGTGCTTGTTCGCGCATTCGTTGTGGAATTATATTCAGTTGATAAGGGGTGTTGAAGGCATGTGTCTGTGGCGTTGAGTATTGATGCACAGCGGCAAGCCGCAGTAGGACAGACCCAGAGTCCCCCAAGCTGTGTAGCGTTAGCAGTTGTTACCCCAAGAAACTATTACAACCCCTTAAAAAAGAATGGATAAAACATACTTCGCTAATTCGATACTTCCGTCAGGGTGGGCGACCCCAACAGACGCCGTGGTTCCGCCCGCGGTAATGGATTCATCTGCCACCACAGCATCATATCCCTTTTGCAACAGATCCTTTGGACGGAGCTTCTGCTGGGATGAAGGATCCACCGCCAAAGCATGCCGTGCCATGTACGTGCACAACCCGTGTGAAACGTCGGCAGGATCGATCTTGTGTTCAGCCCATCCTCCCACGCCATCCGCTACCGCGAATGCAATACTCCGACTATCTGGTGTTGCGCCAACTCTGCATGCGAAAAAGGCGTCTTCACCGCTGCCCGGCCTCTGTTTTTTCTGCTGCTGCGCTCCATCAGCATCTAAAACAACGCCAATTGCACTGCGCACCGCGGGATCGAAGTTGTATGTATTCTTCTCGAAGTTGAAACGGCGTCCCTTGGCCGAACAGGACGCTGCGACCCGGTATGATATTCGAGTTTTGGACAACGGCGACGACGAATAGAGCCGGAAAGAACGTGTTGCATTGTGTCGGCCACAGTATCTCGGTATAGACGGTATTAGCTGCAGCACGACTGACCGCGCGAGTGGCAGCGAGTTGGCGTGAGAAACCGCCAAGGGACGTGTGGCCAGGATCATCCTCGCTGGCCGTTTCTCCCCTGGCTAACGCACCAGGAAGAATGTGTTTGCCCGTATAATCCAACTCATTCACAGTGCAGTGTTGCGCAAAAGTTGTATCTGTTTTATCGTGGTTGACAGAAATGCTCCCGACTTTGGCTTCTTCGGCGTTGGCGGATGCGTTCTAGTTTAGCGTTGATCTAAGGGGGAGCTAGCCTCTAATCGAAATTCGTTATTTTGCTTTGTCTGTTTGAGATGCAGTCAGTGTCGATCAATTATATATAACAGCGGGAAGAGAGCTCGGTTGAAAGAAAAGGAGCCTCTCGGATTTGAAGACTTAATGAAAAAGTTGAGGCTTCCCGCCGCGCTTTTAATTCCGCTTATCGAGTTTGACTGCGGACATGTAGTCTCCACCCGCGGGTGACATCCCCACCGTGTTTTGCGCCGCAATTTAGGTACATGAGCCTACATATGAAGTTTTGTAACGGAATTATGGATACATTTAATGGCACTGCGTGTATATACAAGCTGACGCCTAACCGAGAACGAGAACGCCGACCCAGGAATGTCACAGGGGAAAGTTGAAAACAGGACAATACATGATCAGAAACAAATGAGTATCAGATGCTATGGAACAGATTAGTCGTCCCTCTCAGGCAGAGATTTGATCGTGTCGGAAATGAGCTGGATGAGTTCATCGATATCCGGTCGATCCGCAGGCTCGACTTGCAGGCATTTCCGGACGATTTCCTTGACAGATTCGCTGATCCCCCCCTCGTTGGTAGCTTGAGACGAGGATCCAGAGGCAGATTGCGAGCTGGATTTACCCTTCCCTTTGGCGGTGCTGGAGTTCTCATCTGGGAATCGCCAGTCGCCTCCCAGAACACACATGCTCAGACTGCCTCCAGTCTCTTCGCTTCGGGCCTCGAAAGGACTCTTGCCAACTAAGCAGGCATAGAGCGTGCAACCGAGAGACCAGATATCGACTTTAGTATCGATAATGGAGCCAGTCTTTACATCGAACAGTTCTGGGGCTCGATAAGGCATAGTACTGTGCTCTGCCGCGGTGTCTTGGACTGCCAAAGCTAGCGAACGCGAGGTGATTGCAATGGGACTCGGGGCTAGAGAGCCTAGATCCATTAGAATCGGTGTTCGACCGTCGTCGTCAATCATAATGTTGCCTAGAGCAAGCACATGCACGTTAAATTTCTGATCAATCAAAATCTCACGTAGATAAGGTCATACCGGGCTTGATATCTCGATGAGCATACGGCCGAAACTCTCCTTCACCCACGCCTTCCTGACTGCGGGTCACCTCATCATCCATCAAAGGCTCCTGTTCTACATCGTCATCGACCCCATGTGTATTCCTTCGCTTTGGCTTTCCCACTTTCCTCGCGAGCTCCTCATCTGCTTGCTCTCCTTCTCTGCGCACCCCTCTGGCTTGACGAGCAGCCGCAGACCCGCTCTTGACCTTATACTGATGCATAGCCTTGAGAGCTTTGGCAACTCCCAGCATCAGCACCATCAATTCTTTCTCAGGGAACTTGGTGTGGTTGACAAGATTAGCGTTGATCGCATCTTGCAGATTCCCTCGCTGGTAGTAGGGAAGAAGAATGTAGACCGTCTTGGAGCTTGAGTCATCGCCCGTTCCGCGAAATTTCGACCCAGACTCAGTGACGACGCAATGATCGAACGACCGAATAACATTAGGATGCGGCGCAAAGAGACTGTACGCCTCGACTTCTTTAAGTGCTTGCGACACCGACTCCTGTCCGAAGGGACATCGTATTTTCTTTAGAGCGAACAGTTCCGAGGTTGCTTTGTCTTGAACGAGATAGACATAGGAGAAACCCCCCTAGGAAGATCGGTAGGTCAGTAACTCAACCGGCTGGTTTACTTGATTGTCGAAGAAGCCACGCATACCTCACCCAGCAGTCGCAGTAGCTTGAAACTGCGGTTGTTGATCTTCAGCTGCGGCGAGCTCGGAAAGCAGCAGAGACAGTCGGTGAAATTGTAGAGAAGATCAAAAAAGTATTGCGCCATTGTTCGTAGTTTGATGGGATCGCGACGGTCGGACCGGGCTTGTCAGTTGGTGTGGGTAGCAGCGCCGTTCAGCTCCGTTTGGCCTGGTTTCATGCGATGGTGGGCAGTGTCAGTTGAGAGCTGCCAGAGCTCATTCAGAGTCGAGGACGCAGCTATACAATGCGTATGGTATGGTACACAGGATGCAACGTGACGATGGAGAGCACTGCTGAGCAGCGAGAGAGCTATACGTATGGCTGATCCGCTGCTTAGTCACGACGGCTTACCATGGATCCTGCGCTGTTCCAACGCGGTTAAAGCAAAACAAGCATTTATTCTTCTTCATATTCTGGTCGAGTCGTCGCTTCGCCGCCTTCACTCGCAGAATAACGCTCTTCTGCTACGAATAGCTGCTGTTCACCGCCGTCTCATGCTGCTTCGTTTCATCTCGCGACAGTGCATGCATGCCGTCCTTGCCTGAGCCGCTGCTGCCCCCTTTCTCAGCTAGGAAAGTAGAGGGGAGATAATAAAAAAAGCCTACTACAGAATGATCTCCACCCGTTAAACAAACGCCGCTCTATAATCGTCTCGGACTTCCGACTAACAAATCTCAAGGCGTTGTTGATGCAAGGTCTGGCCTTTGTCTGCGCCAGCTGTTTGGATCTTCTTCGCTGCGTCCGGTTTAATTCTAACACGATTCTTCATTCGCTCCGCGCCCACAGTATGCAGACAGTGCCACTGATCAGCAGCCTCTCCTAATTATTTCTTTTTCCCGTTGAGTCTGTCTTGGGTTGAGTCGCTCATTGACTGAGTTTTATTTTAAACTCAAGAGGACCCGAACCCCCACCATTTTCCACCTTGCTTGTTGGGCTTCGGGATTTCATCATCTCTCCCCCTTTTACCAAAGAGATCACTACAAACACAGACCGAACACTACTCTTCTGTCGTTTACGAACCTTCCAGTCCTGGCGAGTACACCCACTAGTTCTAGCCTCAAGACTCAACGTCTAGGAGAAATAAAGTCGATCGTCCCACACGTTGTCACACGATGGCCCCCTCCGACGATATCCGGGTCGGGGACCAAGTCAATGTCCCCGGAGGCATGTACGGAACCGTCCGATTCTTGGGATCTGTTGATGGGAAACCGGGTCGGTTTGCAGGAATCGAGCTGGCCGCCGAACATGCCGCCAGGGGTAAGAACAACGGTGATGTCGATGGACGAAGCTATTTTTCGACAGTAGTCCCCGGTGCTGGCATCTTTGTGCCCATAAATAATTCAAAGTATGTCACCAAGCGAAACGTCGTCACGCCGCCAACTCCATCTCGTCCGTCAGTTGCGTCGAACTTTAGCAAATCTGTTGGCCCGCCCTCAGTGGCACGACCACGAGTCCGCCGCCCATCCTTGCCTCGCCCTGAGTCACCACGGAGTGCACCGCCTAGCAAACTTAACTTTAATGCCCTACGGAGTCCATCCGCTTCAGCTGCTAAGCCCATGTCGGCTACTTCTTTGGGCCCTGGCGGTGCGAACGGGTTTCCGCGCAGCCCTTTGAAGCCACCTTCGAGATTGTCGGATCGGCCTCCGTCAAGATTCAGTGTCGAGGATGAAAGCCTTCCTCCCACATTAGCAAGGTCTGCCTTTGGAAGACCGAGCAGCGGTGGCACGGGAAGTGGCAGCCAAGAGGCTCACGAGCTTCAGGAAAAAATAAAAAAGCTGGAGCAGGAACTACAAGCCCGCGATAGGCAACTTGAGGATCAAGCATCTGTACTCTCTGAGCTACAGCAGAGCATCACAGAACTAGAGGGACAAGACGGCGCTTCGATGCGAGCCCAATTGCGTGAGAAAAATGAGAAGATCGCGCAGCTCACCGCAGAATTCGACAGCCACCGCGCTGACTTCCGCAGCACCTTGGACACTCTCGAGGTTGCTGCTACAGAGACGGAAAGGGTCTACGAGAAACGGCTCGATGAGCTTATGCAGCAGAACCGGGAACTTCAGGATCGCGGAGAAGACGTAGAGGCAGTAGCCCAACAATTGAAGCAGCTAGAAGACCTTGTTTCCGAGTTGGAGGAGGGTCTCGAAGATGCACGGCGTGGCGAAGCAGAAGCACGAGGGGAGGTCGAATTCTTGCGGGGCGAGGTTGAGCGAACGCAATTAGAATTGCAACAGGAGCGAGAGAAGTCGGCAGCTGCATTGAAGGATGCTGAAGGCCGTGGGAACAGCCGCGAGCTGGATCAAAAGGATGATGAAATCAGAGGCCTAAAAGCTATTATCCATTCGCTGAGTCGCGGTGACGTGAATCCAGCTTTGCTCAAATCCAATGGGGCTTCTCATGCTGAGTCAAACCCACGGGACACTGAAAGAATTTCTCAGATGGAAGAACGAATAAAGGAACTAGAAAGCGTTGCAGAAACCCGGTCGTCGCGCATAGACGAATTGCAAAAAGAGCTTAGCCAGGATTACAACCAAAACAGAAACTCCATCGGACGCAATTCTCCAGGACGCAATTCATCCGGACGAAACTCTCTGCAATGGATGAACGGACCCAGAAGCCGCAGTGGAACGGTCACCATCGCTCCGCTTAGACAGATGAAATCGTCGCACTCTGCTAGGGGAAGTCGCAGTAGCAACAATCCAGTGAGCCACGGCCACAGTTTATCGGACAAGACTGTAGTGCCTCCGGACTGGCAGGAAACTCCCGGCAGTAACGAAACGGGACCCCTCCCAGTTAATAATTATCAGGGACTGACTAGCCACCGGGAAGATCATGACGACTCGCATGATTCCGATATCCAGTCTTCCGAGGGCGGTTCTCTGTGGTGCGAGATTTGCGAGACCAAAGGACACGACATTCTTACTTGCACCACATTCGGTGGTACCACGACCAACGGTAATCATAGCAAGACCCAGCAATACGACGAGCAAAACGATCATGATTTTGAAACACCGCAGGTCGGCGTGACATCAACAATTGAAGCTTCTGCGAAAGCGGAGTCCCCAGTGAATGGATATTCGCACGAGGTGAAGCACGAGACTACCGACATTTCTTCTCCGCCAGTGAAGACGGGCCGTGATGCGGTTCTTGAAGGGCTGAAAGGCATCGGTGGGTTGACGTCTTCGATGGGCCCTGTGGCTGGTAAAGCCTCAGGAATTATTGACGAGAGCAAGTGGTGTGCGCTATGTGAACGCGATGGCCACGAGAGCATTGACTGTCCATTTGATGAATAGGTAATAACCAGTGTGGATATCACGACGGAGGTTTTCCCCATGAGCTGTACTAATATAATACGATGTCGCTGCATTGTTCGTCGTTTTATTTCATTCTTTATTTTTCATTTTCATTCAACATTTACCTGTGTACAAAATTCCACTGTCATCCCCGTGATGTTCATGTTGACAAACAGCTTGTCAACTTGTCGTTCTCTTCTATTCTTACCATGCTCCTCAGAGTCTTGTTGCCTTGCTTTAATCTAACTAGATATTTATTGTATTAATACATAATGAACAAATCCGCATCATCTAACGAACAACTATAAGACAGTTTTGCCGTCCTCACCTCCAACCTCTAAGCTATATAACGAATAAAAACAGACTACTCCGGAAACCTCGACGGCTGCACAACCTGGCCATCCTCATACCTAACAGCCGCCACGGTACCACACCGCGGGCACGTCCTTTTCTTCTCATCCGCCGCAAACTCCTCCACCACCTCTTTAACCTGCGTGCCCAAATCGGTGCACACAAACCTCTTCTCAAACACCACTGTCCCTCTACACTCCGCCTTACCACTCGCACAATACCACCTCATCGCATCCTGCGCGCCCTCCGGCCGTGGCTGCTCCATCACCACGCCAATCGTATCCCTGAAGCGAACGGGACAGTGAGGTGTGTTGGCGGGCAGCAAGAACAACGAGCCTTCGTGGATGGGCACGTCATTAAAAGTCGGCGGCGAGGTGCTTATATCGACTGTTTTGAGGAGCATCGACCCCCGGTATTGGTAGAAGAACTCGGGCGTCGAGTTGATGTGGTAGTCAGTGCGGGCATTGGGGCCGCCAACGATCATGACGGTGTAGCCGGCGGAGGTGGAAGGGTGGTAGACGCAGTAGTTATTGATGGGGGGTTGAAGGAGGTGCGAGTTTGCTTCGAGCCTTGGTTATTCAGTTAGTTTTGAGTTGCGATTGTACATTTCAGTGTGGCGCGGGGAACGAATACCATTTCGGGATGTTGAGAGCTGGCGGCAGCATCGCGTGAGGTTGTGCTGATATATGAGAGAATATAGAAACGACGAGCCGAAGCCCAGAATATTTAGGTGTGCAATAATGAGCTGGGAATGTATGGCTTATGAAGGGAATTGTCTCGGTGCGGATAGAGCGATAGAGAAGATGACGAGGAGAAATGCGGGTGAGGGGTCCGAGATATTTTTGAAGTCCAGACAACACCTAATTATTAATCACGAATTGGCAATTTTAGTGCAGGCAGATATGAAAACTATTTTTTTCACCGGGCCCAGCTTGTTGATATGTCATCATCTGTGTCGCTTATCGTTTAGAACATATATTCAACCGACATCATGACTCACATGCTGGCCGATATGGTGGTGTCTACTTTCGCACCCACCATGTCCATTGAAAAAGACACAATCGGGATCGACTGTATTACTACTGTAGATCGAGTACCCTACCCCTAGGTAATCAATAATTATACGAGCTCTAGTCACCTTAGACAGACCTGTTGAGCAATGCAAAAAGTATAAGCCCGGACTTATCGGAATAATGATAAGCGCGCACGTGATCTCTTATCGCACGCTTTACCCTTTCTGAATTTTTGAGAATCTCAAATTTTTGCTCGACAACAGCATCTTTGCTCTACTCCAATTCTCGACCCCCGTTCCATTTCCACGTACCTAACGATCGGGGACGAAATATTTATAAAGCAAATAATATAATGGCGCTATCTCAGCCTCCCGTGCGCCTTACATCGCAAAAGAATTTCGCCTATCGCCTCGTCCTTGCAACCCTCACCGGCAAACCAGTCCAGATCTCGCAAATCCGCTCCAACTCGCCGTCCAACCCTGGTCTTGCGCCGCACGAGATCTCGCTTCTGCGTCTCCTCGAATCAGTCACAAATGGCTCGCAGATGGAGATTTCGTATTCCGGTACAATCGTTGTGTACAAACCGGGTTTGATCACGGGTAGCGCAGCGGGTTTGGGCGCAGGTACTAGCGGAGCAATCAGGCATGAAGTTCCCTCGAATTGCAGACGCGGAATTAGCTACTTCTTGCTACCGTTGTGTCTGCTGGCGCCGTTCTCAAAGGCGCCTATGAATGTGCTTTTCACGGGACCTGGAGTTATCACCTCGGCCACGCCCGCGACGGGAGATATATCGGTTGATGCGGTGCGGATGGCGATTTTGCCGTTGTATAAGATGTTTGGTATTTGGAATAATATTGAGCTGCGGATACTGCAGCGGTCGAATCCGGGACAAGCTGGGAGAGGAGGCGGAGGAGAAGTGCAGTTGGTATTCGGCCATCAGGTCCGCTTGCCCAAGACGCTACATTTGATGAACCCGGGACGCATCAAGACGGTGCGCGGCGTGGCGTATTCGACCGGTGTGTCGGCGTCGAATAATGCGCGCATGATCCAGACAGCGAGGGGGGTGCTGAATCCGTTGGTGCCGGATACGTATATTGCGTCTGATGCATCCGCGGCGGCATTGATCCCTTCGGCGGCTGCTGGTGGCGGCAAGAAGAAGGTAGGTCTCGGATTCGGTCTCTTTCTGGTTGCCGAGTCATCAACAGGCTGTTTGTTTTCAGCGGATATTGCCTCGCCGCCTGAAGGTGGAGTGCCACCGGAGGATCTCGGTAAAAACTGTGCTTATCAGCTACTTGAAGCGATCTCGAAAGGAGGCTGTGTTGCGCCCGCTGCGGCACCGACGGTGTTGATGCTTATGGCTATGGGATCGGAGGATGTGGGCCGTTTGCAGGTTGGAAGAGACATTATTGCGGACGAAAGCATGATCCAATTTGCGCGCGATTTGACCAAGTTTGGCGCTTCGGGTTGGGGGTTGAGGGATGCCACTGATACTTCTACTAGCGGCGATGATGATGAGAAGGCGGATGTGATTGTTAGTGTTGTGGGGAGAGGGATTGGGAATGTGGGCCGGAAAGTTGCTTGATTGCCTTGTGTGGGTTCTATATGAAGTTATATATATACTCATTCAGCAAATGGCTCGATGGGCGTTGGCTTCGAGATCGATATGCTGGATACGACTTGAGGGAGACCAACAATTCATCCGAATTACCGAGCCGTCATGCCTGTCGGATTGCTATCACTGTCACCATCGAGTCTGACAGCAAAAAAGCCCGAAGATTGCAGGCAAGCGCCGAGCAGGGCACTACGAGATACCCTTTCATTTCATACGCTATGTATCATACGTACTAGACAGGATATGTACGATTCCATGTAAATATTTCTCTCTTCAAGTAACCATCATTATATCCACCTACCTGTCGCCATGGTTGAGGCAGATCGGAACTTTCTTGTCTATGGATTTGAATCTGGATCTCCGGTCATCTGGTCTAATCAGGCCAAACCCCAGAATCCTGCTAGAGCCACAACGGCAGCAACTCTTTCCACAGTCCAGTCCGTCACGGAGGAGAACAGAGATATAGCTTGTCACGGAACATGTCCACTCTCTCCGCTAACAAGAGCGTAACGTTCGACCGCTTTACTTGATCGATATTAATCCCCGGCTCTGACACGCCTCACGAATAAGTAACTCTAGTGCATACGCGCGCCTCCACAGATTCCTTTCATTAATGAATCTCGGATATGCTGCCGCCTTGCCGGCCTCGGCTAAAACATCCAGTCGGCTATACTACCGTCACGCGAATGAGGAAGTACTATTTAATACAGCCCCTTCTGAGCGCCGACTGTGATGTGGAGATCATAGTAATGCTGGCATACCTGAATCTCTCTGATTATTCGATATTTGATCTGAAATGGCAGGATTTTTCGCAGGAAAAGCAGTAGTGGTCACAGGAGGCAGTTCAGGCATGGGGTATGCCACCACTGCTAAACTCCTTGAAGCTGGTGCAGCAGTGCATGTCATTGATCTCTTGCCACTAGCATCGGATTTTCATCCACCATACCCAGGACCTGGTCGGATCTACACCTACATTGGTGTTGATATATCAAGTCGTGAGCAAGTCCACAAAACCTTCGGTCAGATCCTGGCCATCGATCCCGATCTCTACGGGTTAGTCAATTGTGCCGGTGTATCGCCTTGCGAACCGGGAATGCCTCCCATCTCAGGCGATGAGTATTACCACAAGGCTGTGAATGTCAATATGCATGGAACCTGGCACTGCTCTACTGAGTTCTTCAGCCACATCACCAACACGAGGAAACCATACGATCCAAGCGAACCAATCAATCTCGGGAACCAAAAAGGTTGTCTCGTCAACGTAGGTTCCATGGCTTCTGTCATTGGGGTCCCTGGCATGAGCCATTTCTGCGGTGCAAAGCATGCTGTGCTTGGTTTTACTAGGGCCTGGGCCAAAGATTTTGCAAAATGCGGCGTGCGATGCAACATGGTGTGTCCAGGTACCACGCTGACACCGCCGGCAGTGCGTGCTATGAAATCAGCAGAAGGCTCTGCAATGGGAGATCTGATCAAAACTCAGAGCCAGAAAACTTTACTCAAACGGTTCGCTGAACAGGAGGAGGTTGCTGACTCGATCATTTTCCTTCTGAGCGAAAAGTCAGCCTATATAACAGGACAGCATCTAGTCATTGACGGAGGTCACGGTGACCCTGCGTCATAGCAATAAAGTATCTATATTGCCGCATACTGCATAAATACAAAACATATACAAAACATATGCAAAAAATCCTTGGGCCCGTTCTATAGCCTCTGGCTGTCCGCAAATCTTGGCTTCCACTCCTGACTACTCGGCTCTGATTCACATACTAAAACTTACTGCTTGCTGCTAACGGTTATCATGTCGACGACCTTTGCGGTAGTTTCTAGGGCTTACGGTTTCGAAACGGGTAATCGCGAGATTACCCGAATGGAATACTCCGTCAGTCTTTAGTAAGCTTACTAGGTAACTATCCTAGCCTAACTTCTGACTTCATCTTGATGAACAATTGTTGTTAGACTGGCGTTTGGATTTTACTATTTTTGGAAATTGTGCTCCTTTGTTGGATCTGATTGGTCCCGAGGAGGAGCCCGGAGGAATCTTGGCAGTGATTCCGCTGATATAGATTGCCATTTTTGGATAGTTAGGGCTTGCTCTAGCCTGTCTTCATGTTGATGAACAATTTTCGTAACCAAAGCATGAAATAAATCATTTATACTTCAATATGAGCTGTGGTTTGAATCAAGATAGTATTAATCGCACTACAATCGCGGTAGATGTCCTCAATTCCTTAGAAACCGAGATTCATGGACACGTACAACAAATCGAAAAGAGCAGAATAACTAACGGTGAAAAAGAGCTAATCCACACTCATTGACCAAACAGCTCACACATTATGTAACGCAGCGATGAATAAAACATCTGCTCAACCAGAAACCTCCAACGGTGACGTGCATCCAAAAGCATTCAACTCCGGCACCGCATACACCGCAATCAGCGTCTCCACAGCCGCCCAAATACCTAAACCAGCAGTTACTAGCGCCCCCAAGAAATATATCGTATTAAATACGTTGAGCCACCACCTCTTGGAGAAATAGCCGCGAATCCAGCGCTTAATGCCGCGGTCAAAGAGAGTGATTTCGCCCGTGGCAGGGTCAAAACCTTCGCCTTCCTTTATAGCGTACTTTTTGATATTGTAGCCGATGTGCATGACGGGTGGGAAGGTGTAGGAGAATTGCAGGATGCAGGTTGCTGATACTATACCCGTGAAACCCGTGAAGGCAGGAATGGCAGCGCCGATGATGAAGGCGATGGACCAGTAGATGGGGATGAGGGCAATCCAGAACAGTTTGCCAGATCGCTGGGTAAGGGGCGGTGCTTTGAAGAGTTCAACGAAGATGTTGTTATAGATGCCTGTGGTTGTCCATCTTAGCAAGCCGCGATAAGATACGAGAGGAGAAATACAAACACTTCAACCCAATGTTCCCATAAAGACCGGCAGAAATCAGCGCGCTGACCATGGCTAAGGAGTTTCCAGCAGTCTGGATGCTGTACTTAGAGATTCCGAGATAGGAGGGATTCTGAACGTACTGGCCTTGGAAGCCGTACATATATAGCCCATAAACCATATAACAACAATAGATAAAGAACTGGGCGCCCCACATGCCTTTCAGGAAATCACGCGGACGACGCATTTCTGACATGAACTCGATAAAGATCATAGATCCTCCGTACGAGTACACGGCCTGCATGAGGCCGTTGACGGCAGCACTAAGATTACCAGAGTTCGGAATACCTCCACTATGCTGAACCGGAGGATAAACGCCTTCTGCATTGGCGGTCACGATGGCCGGATTGATAGAGAATCCGGCAGACGAGACAGATCCGGAATAAAGCGGCGGCGAGTGCGCAGCGCCGCCCATAGTGACGAACATCACAAGCAAGTTTATATACACAGCGAGATTGGCCAGCCAGCCGAATTTCTGCAGTGTGCGAATCTGGCCGAGGAAGAAGCCGGCGAGAGCCCATACCAGGCAGCAGACAGCGTAGCAGAGCTTGAATTTAGCGGCTTCAGAGAGCGCCTCGCCATTGGAGATGATGATTGCGCCGACGTTGCACACCAGCTGAATAGCCTGGAGGATGTTGACAAAGTGGCGAAACCAGGGTCCGTATATGCGGTAGCCGACATCGCCAAATGCGCGTGCAGGGAACTGAAATGAGTCAAGGCCTGTTCGGATCAGTAATGTACTCGAGGAATAGAGATGGCTATCAGACAAACCCATGAACATGTCCCATAGTAGATAGCCTGAATAACCAGCCATAATACCAAAGACTGTATACAGAGCTATTCCAGGACTAGAATACCAATTTTATTAGCAATGTTTTCCGTGCAATCTGTGAATCACGATACGCACCCCCATCCAGTCACCGCAAAAGCATACGGCAGCGCAAACGGACCCAAAATGTCCGTTGTAATCAAATAGAACATAGCACCGGCTGACGCATTGCGCGCAGCACGCGAGGCATTGGTCCATTCCTCGTTCGTAACATGTAGACGTTTCTCGTGATCGCTAAGGTTGATCTCCGGGACGGCGCCGCTGGGCTCAGAGTCTTGCTGTTTCTGCAGATTAGGGATCAGAAAGGCCAGCTTGTTTTTGCCTACTTCTGGCGGCTCGAGGGTGTCTTGTTCAGCGCGGGTCTCCAGGGCATAGAAGTAGTATTCTTCGAAACTGACGTTGGGATCATGCAGCCTTCGGTGTTGGGGAGGTATTACATGAGCCCCAGAGGGCGATGGTGCTTGCTCGCCATCTATCTGTGTAGGCGTGATGACTTTATCGTCGTTCATTGTGTATATGTATATGAATACTTTTCTTCCTTTCCTTCCAGCTTCTTGTCCACTTTCCAAGAGTTGTGACGGGGAACTAAACCAACACAGAAATGGCGGTCATTTGACTGCGTCCTAAAGCACCCTTAAATAACAAAGCTAACTCATTGGCTACTTAACCACCGGCCATAAAGTTATAAGGCTTTTGAATCTTAGCACCCCCTCTCATGGTTCGCCCACCCAAGCTAGAAGCGTGTACATATCAGGTTACACTGACATGGGGGTCACTGATTTGTTACAGAACAATGCTAAAGTGGAACTGAGTCAGCTATGGAGCGTATTATTAACCAGCGCTAGGGATATTGACCTCGTCACCTAATCAACTAATTTATTCATATTGGCACCAATGGCAAAAATTAACAACTAAGCACGTGGTGAGTTATACTCTTATCCAGGAAAGGCCTTGTTTCTGAACTGTTTCGCTTGAAGTTTCAGGTCCTAAGTAACTCACTGTAGGAGTAACATGACATGCTAAAGAGGCAGGTGATGACTGAGATTAATTATCCAACAAGAATAAGCCTGCCATTCTAAACCATCTGGCCATGATAAAAGTCCAGTCGTTGACCGCGGAGTACATGTTCTGGAACTATGGTGTGCAAGCCATCAGGGTACACGCGGATAGACAAGGAAACGCACATTGTTAATCAGACATTTATTGTTTGTTGGATTCTTGGCTGATGTGCAAGAGTTGGTCAGGGATCAGCGACATATCAGCCTGTGGGTCAGGGTATTGATCCTTGGACATGGGGTAACGCAATGTATGCCAGCTAGTTACATCCTCCCGGTCCAGCTGATCCCTATGGCCCGTGGTGCCGACAACGAGTCACATCTGACATAAGTCGAGGACAAGCCATTAGCACCACTGGTCGCGCCCCTCTCAAGCCCCATGTGGAATATCAATTATTCATTTTGCTCTCTGCATGCTCATGTAACGCCACACTACCACAATCGCATTACTCCGCACGCTGATAACACAAATACGAAGAAGCTGTAAAGACGGCACAGAACCCCCGATTGGCACTGTTTCGGGAGTGAACATCTTTCCTTTTCCTTTTTCTTTTTCTTTTCTTTTTCCCCCTTTTATTTAAATACTTGATAACTTCTGTCGATATTGTGCATGATTGGACTATGGTGTCGATGATAAGGCTTTGTAGGCTAACAGAGTCATTCTGTCCTTGTCTCGGGGTGCTCCCCATTTATTACTGATGCCATCGTAGGTACGTCTATGAAAGACAATTTCGAGGGATCATGGTGTTGGGGCCTCGGGAAAGCTGTATGGATTAGTTCTTAAACTATAGTTAATTTGAAGTGCCTAAAGATGGTCCGGATACAACATCTCGCATTGACATGTGATACCAATGCCGTCCATGCGCTATAAAATACCCCAATTAGCACGCGGATATACGTACTACTGCCGGATGGATGGCTACTTAGGTGAGAGTTTGAGAGACTCATCTATTCTATAGTTTTACTGCTCTAAGGTGCTGCTGCAAGCGCAAAGGCTGCATACACCTATGGCGTGAGTTCTGGTTTCTATACTTCAGCGTCATGAAGAGGATCTGAAGAAGTAATATATATTGGAAAGCGCCATCTTTGATTTATTTATTAGATAAGCCCATACACATGATACTTCTATGCATATACTGCACTCAGCCATCGTTGCGTATCCCGCTTTTGATATACCCCGCGCACTGTACTGGACGTGTTCATGCTTGGTAATTTTTAAAGGGTTCTTTGTGTAACAGACAACACTTTTATTCGAGTTGTGTTAGGAACGAAAATGACAATAGACGTTTTGATTCAGGTCATTGACCTTTAAGGTATAGCCGGCCTAAACCGGGCCGGTACAGGGTTAACAAATGGCAGAACGCCGCAAAAGGAACATCATTTGCAACTGATTTTAATATTCTTCATACTTCAAAATGGAACCGCTCAGAAACAATATCATGAGAATCGACATCTTCATTAAGCTATGGCCTGAACAGGGCCGGTTTATTTATAGCATTCTCACCCCATCAACAAGCATATAAGAATATCATTCTCGACCCGTTTGGCGAGATTTATTTCAGCAGGAATAATTGGAAACTTCAAGAGTTATATTGGTACATTGACTTTATGATAGGTCTTGATTCTCCGACTAGCCATGGCAACACAATCTTCGATCGAGCTGGAAACGTATGTGTATCACTCGGATCAATGTGCTGTCAATTTAGACATAGCTCGAGACCCATCTGCTCAACCCATCTCGCCTCAGAAAACGTTGATATTCTTTCATGGGGGTGGTCTCTATAGTGGTTCTCGCCGGGGTCGCTTTCCTCCACCGGCAGTGAAACTTTTGCTTGAACGTGGGTGGGTCGTTGTCGTACCTGATTACCGTCTGCTTCCTGAAGCAAGTATCTCAGATATAGTAGAGGATCTGAAAGCCCTAGAGACATGGATAGTAGAGAAATCCACCAAAATTGGCCTTGACGAGAGCAATATGGCTGTTGGAGGATCGAGTGCAGGTAATTTTCCTCAAAACCATGCAACTTGAATTGATCATTTATAGCTGGACTATAGGGTCATTTGTGTCTATCCTGGCAGTATCTACATGGACAAAGATTCTTCCGAAGGCGTTTTTCAGTTTATGGGCAATGGTCAACACAGTGGATGGTTGGTACTCAAGAGTTCGGGATGATGGCGAACGAATTGGCCCGTTCCTTGCTGGAAGTCTGAAAGAATGCAATTTCTCAGATATAATAAAACCTGGGAATCCACATATTTCCGATGATAGAGCAGAGACAACACCCCAGAGCAGAGCAGGTTTCTTTCTGTGGCTTCTCAAGACAGGTGAATCAATTCCGCATGCTTCCATTGTATAATTTACTGTCTTTTTTAAATGAAAAGGGCATCTTCCTGGGGACTATGGCGTGCTACCTGTGTTGAAACTGACAGAATACTGAATTATAGGCAAAATTGGGGGGATTATCAATAATTCTTTGAGAGAAGCCGTCGGCACAGACAACCTGCTTGACCTTGTTGATTCTTCATTCCCGCCATCGGTCTTACTCCACGGCACAGCAGACACAGTTGCGCCATTCTCAGATTCTTGTGAGCTAGCGAAGAGGCTAGAGGCGTTGGACATCCCTGTTAGACTCTTTGAAGCCAATGGTGCTGATCATGGCATCGCACCGCCGGACCTATATCAAGAACTTTTCAATAATAGTGTTGAGGTGCTGGAAGCGTACTTTGATCATTAAATGGGAATTCTGATGGCATAGAAAGATAGATCCAGATATCTTGCTATTAACTAATTTTTTGTTCTATAGCTTTCACTACGGGCTCTAGTCCCGTCATAGTTACTAGTATTCAGCAATCTAGGCTGACCGATGCTTGATTAAAGATGATTGACTATGTCCCTCATTGCTCTGGTTGTTATCAATAATTAAGCTTTCTGTATCTACTGATGAACATTTCTTCTTCTCGTACTTTCACTTGCTTAGTCCTCCTGAAGCTCTAGAATGCGCATAACAATTTCTTCAAATTCCTTGCGAAACTGCAGTTTCTTCAGCCATCTCTCGGGAATATTCTCTATCCCATCTCTTGCACCAAGTAGGCCCCCTGCAATAGCTCCGTTCGTATCACTATCACCTCCAATTCGCACCACGTCTACTAGCACATCTTCGAAAGACCGCGGATCCAACAGTGCAGCAATCGAAAGCTTAAGACTATTGAGAACGTAGCCAGATGCGCTGCCCACAAGGTCACCATGGGGACCTTCATTAGCGATCTTCGCCAAAGGGAGCGTCTCGCCCTCTTTAATAGCATCTGTCACCATCGTGCAGCCCAATTCATCTGCTACCATCTTGCCAATCTCTGCAGCTTCTTGCGGTGTCTTGTTATTGACAAGAGCAGCAACAATCTCATTATATGCCGCACAGGACACTGTACATCTCGGGTCATTGTGAGTAAACTCGCTGATAGCTATCGACTCAGTCTGTCGTCTCTCATCTGACGCAAACAACCCAGTAGGAATACAGCGCATTAGACTCCCATTTCCCGCACTACCGACTCCTGCTCCGGAAATTGCTGGGTTCTTTTGCCTCTTGTACTGCTGTAAGCCGATCCTCGTAGCGTTCCCGATATCAATCGGACGCGTGCCTTTCTTGCGACCTGGCCAGTCGCCCTCGTTCCATTTGAATGCATATTCAGCTGCTGCTTTGGCGATATTAAAATTTCCAACTAACTGTACGGTTCCCGTGCGTTTAGTTTCCTCGAAGTCCCGGTAGGCGAGGAGGACTGCACGAGTCAGGTCAGTGTCATCCGTTGCGTGGCCGATGGGCCATTTGAGAGAGCCGCCTCCCACGATTTCACGCAATCCGTTGGGATATTTCCTTATTATTTGTGACCAGGGTTTAAACTCAAAGGTTGCGCCCAGTGAGTCACCGCAGTGAACGCCCAAGAGGGCTCCAAGCGTTCTTGAGGTGCGTAGATCATTTGATGCAGACATTGATTGTCTCGTGTGTTTAATTCCTGAGTACACGAAACGGATATTTGAAGTCATGAGTGATTCGAACACATATTTTATGATGTTGTCGCAACCAAGTTATCGATACAATAACCGTAGGGAAAGTTGGTCTTCTCGGCTGCACACAGGTGAGCCGATGCTCGTGCTGTTTTCGTATTCAGCCGTACCGCCACAATCGGCCTGCAAGGCTGAATCCTGACAAACAGTGTCGGTCGATTTATCGACAACGCATCATTTTGTGTACGTAGTTCCAGCCCTAACCGCGACATTTTATAGGCACGTATTCTCGGCTTGAAGCTGTTTCTTTCCAGCCCGATAAATATAAATTGATAATTTGTTCAAGTAATATTTAAATACGTATATTATATACAAAACTCCGATCCACACGCAGCATAAATCACTTCATGATCGTCACATTCGTCAAGCACTCACTCCTGACATGAGCAGTTCCATCAACACAACCAGCTCTAGCTCGCTAGGAATACGAAAAAACATGTATGTTCTAACAAGTGGGTAGATGAAGAAGGGTTTCATACTTCATGTTGATAAACCTCCTTGTACGTATCAACAACGTCGCGATCAACCTCCTCCTCAAAAACGTCGACTTGCGTAGTCGCAAACTTGCGCGCACTCACACCCTTCTCAAATAGGGCATCTAACTCCGCAAAAGTGCGCCCCCGGGGCTCCGGAACACGGAAATAAGTATATATAATGCAGAGGAAACAGAGACCCGCCCAGAAGAAGCCGGCGTAGTTGCTCCAGTTCCACGCCGTCGGGTTGAGCATGTACGGGGTCAAAACGCCGGTAATGATGCCGACGACGTTGTACAGATTCCGGCCGAGCACAACGGTTTTGATTTGCAGTCGGCGCGTGGACAGCTCTGCGACGAGCGAGTAGCACACGGTTCCGACGGATGTTTGGTAAAAAAGCGCCCAAATAATCATCATCGAGCCCGTGGCGAGCGCACCCTGTTGGCGATGCGATTCTGGGACTAGGCCCAGGAAACCCATCACGCAGAGCATAGAGCAAAGACCACAAAGACCGAATAGATAAAGAGAACGACGCCCAACGCCGAGGGACATCAGGCCCCAGGCGCCAAACACACCAACAATGTTGATTGCATATTGGCCCAGGGCGAAGGAGTAGGAGTCTGAAGAGCTCAGACCTGCCTGTTCCAAGAAATATGTCGAGTAGCTGGTGAACTGGTTTCCGCTGAGATTCTGGATTGCCCAGACCATGCACACAATCTCTGTGCGGCGCAGATCTGTGCCCTTAAAGCAGTCCAAGTAGCTCGAGCCTTGGGTGATTTTCTGCTCAAGCGCGGTAGTGTGCACCATCATGGCGATAGTCTCGTCAGCGTTGAAGTCGGTCTCGCGGTTGAGGCTGGTGAGGCGCAGGAGAGATTTCTTCGCGTCCTCAACGCGGCCCTTGCGGACAAGCCACCAGGGAGATTCAGGAGCAAAGAGGACACCGAGGAAGAGAGGCAAGGGCCACATCCACTGCAGCGAGTAAGGGATGCGATACGCCCATTCCCCGTTTTTGTTCAGCATGGCCTTTATGACACCCACACCGATGACTTGACCGATTCCCCAGCAGGTATTGACATAGCACGTCAAATAGTTGCGCAGAGGAACAGGGCACACCTCGGATGCATAGGTGATGGTCAAGGTCTGGAAGACACCCCAGGGGATGCCGCAGAGAATCTCGCCGGCCAGCAGGGTTTGGACATTTTGGGCAGTGAAGAAAATGGTTGTGAACGCGGCAACCATGACGAGACACGCCATGACGGTATACCGATAGCCAAATCTCTCCGAAATGTAGCCGTTGATGAAGAGACCAATGATTTCTCCTACAGCTGCACCGTTGCTCAGACCCGATTGCCACTGTAAGAAGTTAGTACAAGACGAGGCGGGGTATTAATTGGAAAAAGAGAGAAAGAAAACCCACCCTAGCTGGCACCTGATACTCGCCGTCGGCCCCTTTGACACCATATTTTTGATTAAAAGCATCGAACCCGTAAAGGTTACCCACAAGACTAACATCGTACCCTTCCATGATGATGCAACTGGAGATGAGGACACTCCAAAAGACCGCCTTGGGATAGAGTCTGATGCCCTGCATGAGGGTCATTTTGTGTTCCTTGTCTGATGCAGCGCGCGCATTCTCAATGAGGCGGACCATTGAGCTGGGCTTTTCCAGTGTGTCTGCCGCTGCTGTATCCATGTTTGTGGCAGAGACGACGCCGGCAGCCTCTGGTTCCTTTGAGGAGGGCTTAAGGGATTCCTGGTACGGCGCGGACATGATGTGTGTCCAATTGATATTTTTTGCCCTCTCTCAGGAAGATGCCAGACACGCTTCCTTGCACGTTTAACATAACACAGTGTCAAGTGAGGGGATGCCAACTGTGGAAGATACGAGAATTCACGGGGGAAGACGGCAGCTATAAATGTGGGCATTCGTGCGGGTGGGGACTCTTCCCTGGCCAGCAACCACGCTGAAATTTCCAGCATGTACGGCGTTTAGGCCGGACGGGGAATGATAATAAGTACAATTATGAGCTAAATCATTGTTCATGCAGAATACGAGAGTCTAGTAAGTCGGGATAGAGACCGGCAATCAAAAGAGTTGTTCTTCACGAAGCGCCTAATATGCAAACGTTCCCCCACTGTCAATGTGATGTCAGACATGAGACGACTCTGTTCAGCAAAATGAAATAGCTGTATGACTATATTGGACGATACTACGTATCGGGTACAAGTCTACGAGGCGGGGTGAAGAAGATTACTACTCGAAGCAGCTAGTTGTTGGCACCGACGCAGGAAAAGGGAGGGTTGACTCTGTCAGCGAAAATTTTCTCTCGCTTATTGAAAGCATTCTATCCGGAAGCAGACTAGCGGGGGGTGTCGCAATTCCCGAAATGTTCACTGTTTGCCATCGACACGACAAGCCAGAATCACGTCTGAAGCATCGCTATCATCCAGAAGGCTCGAGAATTCCTTTAATTATTTGGTATATGCTTAAATCCAGCCACTGGCAAACCCCACGGGGTAAACCCTGCAGATTGCGCGCTGTGGCCAATCGCAGCTCGTGTAGCGCTGCTCTACGGAAACCGCTTTCCGACTGATCGTCCAGCCTGCCCTCAGCCCTAAGCCCTGGGCCCTCGCTATGCCTTGAGGTATTTGCATGGTTCTTTTATCATGTTATGGTGGACTATTTGCTCACTTGATCATAAATAAGAACAATATTAGATCACAGGATGAGTATTAGTATTAATATTATCAGATGACTGCCTAACTAGCTAGATGTGGCTCATATCTATACGTCTATTTACAAAGCAGAAACGAACGCATAATCAATAACTAGACAGTGTTGTTGTAAGAGATGCCCTGCGCCTTCAAACCCAAACCCCAGTCCGCATACTGGTCCCAAGTCTCACTGACATTCAATCCCGTCATGGCCGCTCCGCTGACGTGGGCAAGTGTCGAGGTCGTCAGCTCAGTGACGTACAGGCTTCCGCCATGGTAGATGATACGGTGAGTCCAGCTGTACTGCGTGGGCAGAACGATCGAGTTTTGCACCGCGATTCTCGGGCTCGCGCTACCAGTGGTAACATCATCAATTTTCACAGTGAACACGGCATTGACGCAAGTGGAACAGTCAGTCGACGAACCCAGGAGCCAGAATTGCGATGGATCGGTGCCGAAAGCGATGTGAATAATACCAGCAGTGCTGCCAACATCAGACGACATGGTAAACCAATCAATAGACGCGTTTGCGTTGATACGTCCGAATGTGCCTGTGCCGGTCGTTGCATTGCCCAATAAAGCAACCCAGGCGTTGCCATCGGGGCCAGAAACCAGGCCGACCGGTGTGTTGCCTTGCTCAGCGGGAACATCAATCTCCTCGCCATTCCCGCCGTCGTTTGTGTAATGCCAAATCTTGCTGCTTAAGTCCAGACTCGAGTAGACATCTCCGCTGGTAGGGTGCACGGCAGTGAAGATGGGTCGTCCGCTGACAGCCCAGACCTGGTAGTCATCCGTGTTACTGATGTTGATGCGGACTACGTGGGCGCTATCCTTGCACGATATCCAAAGGCTACCGTTGTTTTCCAAAATGCCGTGCGGGCCGAACGCAGGGGAAGGGATGGGTATGGTCTGAATGACCTGCGGTTCCGAGTTGATGTCGTCGCCGTTCGGGTCGATTTGGAGTATGGCATTGTCGAACTGGACTGTGGCCCAGACAGTGGTGTATTCAGAAGAGGAATTAGAGGCATTACTGCTTCCTGATCCTAGTGTCAGACCGTGAAGCCCGGACCACATGTTCGTGGCGGTCCATTTGCGAGCACCGGTAGGTTGCCCGTTATTGTCAAGCGAGACCTTGACCAGACTTCCATCGGTTTGCTGCGAAATGAGCAACAGGTTGTCGCTTACGGCAACAATCTCGTGGGTTTCGGCGGCAGCTGGGAGGGCATATTCGACGACGTTTTTGGCAGGTAAGGAATTTACTGTCGTAGCACCGACATGCAGTACCAATGGTACTATAGAGAAGAGACTAGGGAGATGCATCGTGACTGCTGATCGTCGTGGATGAGGAAATCAAATATTTGATGGCTCAGGTCAGGAGCTATTAGCTATTCTATAAGTTAATAAAGTCCGAGAGCCAAGCATCTTATATCCTAAGAATTCTCCTCGTGTAACTAGATCAAGGCTAAAGCAGAGTTCACACAATGTCGATCGTGCACACACGGAGTAAAGACTATAAACTTCATGTCGTCCCATTAGCGGATCGGATAAATCATACCAAGGAAAAACTCCCATCCACATCTAATCACGCTACATTCTGTGTAGCCTCATTTAAAGTTGGTGGCTTTTCTACCAACTCGGAAATATCCATTTTCCATGATTCTGGATGCCCTACCACTGCCCAACCATCCCTACCTTTTTGACGACCATGTGAACAAGACACATCGGCATCTGGACCAGCTACTTCATAGTAGACAGCAACTATCTGCAATTTATGCATGCTTGTGCTTGCAGCACTTCCATTAGCATTCGCGTCAACAGCAAGCGATGCCGAAGTCTTCAAAATAGCGGGGGCCAATCTCCGCCCGATGGACCCCCTGGGAGTTCGTAAGAATGTCCGATACGGGCTCTACGCCGAGAGCCACCGAGAACAACCTCAGTGTTCAAGCCTCGCAGAAATATAGGGGCGTGTTTGGCGTTCGCATTTCATCATCCCGGAAAACAAACTTTAGGGCTTACAGTAGATCGGGTTCCCAAAAGTTAGATCGGCCCGATTCGAGCTAGCATCATACAGAAGATATGAACCAGATCTTAACCTCTTCTACATCTTCAACCTACTCGAGCTAGATATCTGGCAAGAGTTAGCATTCAAGGAACAGTTGTTTTCCTGGTAAAACAACGCCGTCTCAGCCCAGGCGACACACTTTGCCAGCCCTCATCACCCCTTACTCACACTATATTACCAGCTTCGTATAGGTCAAATACCGCTAAAAGTCTTGGACATGGGGATCGGACTAGTCGACCTCTTGGCAGTGAATATCGGGCAAGCGTACACATAATGGCATCTTCAGATCTTCTGCTAACTGGGAAAATTTCTATCGGGTGGGGGGGATATGAACTACGCATACTCGGAGTTGGTAGCTGGATCGACGACGCCGTGCAAGTGTCTCCACAAAAAACTTTCGATTGCAAATGATGGCGACGGAAATAATTTCAAATTACGGCCTTGACAGCGTGGCTGGCTCTGCGTTCCACATGGCTGTGCGTGCCGCGGGAACACTTGTCATTCCTGAAGAGCTTTAGCCGAGTTCGTGACAGATGCCGGCGGTTGTCGCAAGGTAAATATAACACATATTGAAGCAGCTCTAGCTATGCTGTTGGCAAGCATGATTGCTATCGAGGCTGTAGCTCACTCAGGTAAAACGATGTTATTAAATTCAAAGGGTATCATCTATCATCCTATGTAGCTAATAAATAAATAACTAAGTATTCCGCTTCGCATCGGCGCTAACGTCAACAATCACCCGCAAATCATTGTCCATCCACTCGATGGTGCCAGCTGACAACTGCGCAATTGTCCAGTCACCGTCGTTGTCAGTAGTGACCAGGCCCTCGGGCAGCCAGACTTGGATCTTCCAGCCGCTCGTGACGACGTTTCCGTTGTCGTCGCACGTTGAGACCGGCAAGCTGCCTGACCAGCGATGAGCGATCAGGTTGCGCACGCTGGCTAGATCCGGACATTGTTCGGCGGTGACATCGAGACGGGGGACGACGCGCTTGCCTTCATGAATGACGTTGAAGCGTAGAGTGATGGGCGATGTTTCGTCGGGGTGGCCATGGTGATGGTGGTCGTGATTGTGATGATTTTGCGCCGCATTGTACGAAGAATGCTGGTGCATTGGTGATAAATAAGGTGCTGTCTCGTTCCCGAGGCGGCTTGTTTCATTATGCGCCTCCGTTCCTGGGTTTTGGACTTTATTGATGAGACTTTCCTTGATAATGCGGTCGAGGTCACGAGTCACACTGCTTGCACTGTACGAGGAAGACCGTTAATAAATGACACAAAGAAGAGGATATACGACGGAAAGAAGAACTTACAAGTCCGATCGAGCCGTGGAATTGGTGGTACCAATTCGCCAGTTCAAATGCGAGACTTCGTCCGATGTTAATATGTTATTGAGATGGTGGGCTTCACACTCCGGTACACAGGTTGTCGGATTTCCGTTGTGGACAACCTGGTAATGGCTATCAACCGCGGCAACCAATCCCCACCAGTCCGGTTGCTGCAGTCCAGACACCCCCCACAGGTTATCTAGCTGATAATCCTGGTTATACATGTTGTAGGATTTTGAAACTGTATCCCAGTCGGTCGAATAGCCATCCAACACCAGCGGTGATAGTCCGATGCCCATATCGGATCCAGACGTCGAGAAGTCTTGTTGCGGTAGAGGAGGAGGCGGTGCATAATGATTGTGACTGTTTTGACTATGATGCTGCGGTTGTACTTGGGACGGTTGTTGTAGCTGCTGCGGTTGGTGCTGCTGCTGACGATGGGAGTCCGGCGTTGTTTGATCCGTCGCACTGACGTTCGCAGGGCTTTCTTCCGTCTTTCTCCTTTTACGGTCTTCGGCACTACCACCAACCCCAGGGCCGCCTTTGCGCGTCTCAATCGCATACTGTCTTTGTCGTTCATTCGTTACCATACGTCGAAGCAATGGAATCACCAGCGATATGATCTTGTGTTGATCGCGAGGCCAAATGTACTGTCGCGGTGGCATGCCTTCGTTGACGACGTGTTCACCAAAAAAGCGCTCACCGTATCCTTCGGCTTCTAGAAAATCTCGAACACAGTTCCATAATCGCAGTTTAACCATCTCAGTATCACCTTTTCCGCGCTGACCAACACAGTCGCGTCGATCCGGATAATTCTCGTCCAACATATAATTCTTAGCGGCGGCCTGTAAATGTAGAAAATTCTCCGGCGATAGCTCAAGCGACGCAAATAAGCGGGACATCGGCGGGCGAGTATATTTCTTATTGTTGGACGGCTGTCGGAACAGAGCAGCCGCCGAATGAACTCCTGCAGCTCGCGCATCAGTCAGCGACTGGTTTGGTGCCAGTTCTCTAATGGCCAATTCGCTATTATCAAAATCCTGTTGTTCGCCCTGATTGCCCATTCCAGCCAACGCTGGGTCGAGGGCCTCATCTCCACGTTTCCGCTTCTTCGAAACCGTGCGCGACAAGCCCTGACCGCCGCCTTGTCCATTGTTGGCATTAGGATTGCTGTTGCTCATCGATCCGCGAACCTGCCGCCCAGAACCTGGAGGGGGAGGAGGGGAAGTGAGACTCCCAAACTCGGCCTCTCCAAACCCATCGTCTGGCAAATGTAGGTCTGTCGAATAGTTCTCGAGGTGATGATGGCCTGCGGCGGCGGCAGCAGCCGCTGCTGCTGCCCATTCAGAGACGTCTTGTCCTGCGGCTGCTGTAGCGGCCTGCACAAGGCCTGCTAATTGATTCTCACTTGTTGTGTAATTGGTATGGTCCATATGCGAGTTGGAAGCTGCATGAAAATCGGATTGTTGCTGCTGCTGAGAATTCGTAGTCGAGGCCATTTTTCAGTTCAATATCGTTGCCAAATATACCAAGCAATCTCAATATACAAAAGCAGAAACCCGACGATAACCGTTCGAATCAGTCGACGTTTGATCGCTCCGCTTTCTACGCGCACTATCTCGACGCGCCCTCCCTAGAACGGGTGCCCGCAACTGCGACCGTAATACGAGGATTCACTAGACGATAAAGGCGAATCGAGCTCAGCGAGCCCGGTTCAGGGGGCTGAAGTAAAAGAGAGACCTTTTCGGCCTCCACGTGAAGCTGTTGATGACTTGGCGATATATCGCGATCTGCAAGATGTTTGCTTCGTTTTGGATGTTTGAAGAGAAGGCAGACAGTGCAAACTGGCGGATGCAAACTTTGCCGCTTCTCTTTGGTGTTGCCAAGAAGGCTTACTAATCTGGCCGGATTAGACCCTCATACGCTCTGTACGGCTTATTGTTAAGACCAACTGCATGAGGCTAGGCACAAACTAGCACACATAAGGAAAGGTGTCTAAAGCGGCTAACACCATAGCCAGTCACTTCCACGTACACCATTTAACACATTATTTGACACACAGATTGACAGAACCGCAGTCGGTGATTTGTATGATATTCGCATATATAAAAGGGACAGTAATCTCCTGTAGAAATGACAGAGAGGACAGATCAATATTAGACTGAGTTGGTCCCCATATATTCGAACTTTACCCGTTTTGTGCTAGTGGTAAAAAACTCCAATATGTCTAAACGCCTTGTCCTGATCAGGGTTTGACGATGAGATGGCCAAAAAGACCTGAGTATAGAGAAAGTATTCAGTACTTAATTAACAGTTCCGAAGCTCGTCTAACGGCCAAAACAAATCTCCAGGGATAAAAGTGCTGCCTGCAATCTCAAGTTCGTTGAATGTGCTCCACGAGTCCGAGCCTTGAGTCAATACATCTCCATAATGACTTTCATCAGCTTCAATCGCTAAATATGAAGGCGTTGTATCAGTATCAACATTCGTATTAGTATGGGCATTCATGACCGGCCAGTTCGTATTCGATGCATATGAAAGAGGATTGTTCTCGGTGTACATGGCGTCCAGACGGGGAGAAGGAGAAGGAACCGGTGAATCATCTTCATCCTGAGCCAATGAGGTATCTACGCCACCTGATTTGTCCTCAAGTAAAGCCTCGTCATGCGCTGCATTGGCTGCTATCCACGGAGCGCGGCGAAGGCGCTCGAGCTTGGCCCATCGGAAGTCACGAAAGTCGTACTCGTCGGTTTCCTGGCCGACGAGATGATGGTACTCATTAAGGAAGCTGGATTTTTTTTTAGCACATTGTTACCAGGAAAGAGGTGGTGCGAACCTTCTCAGTGCGGCAACATCAACGCTTTCGAGAAGCTGCATACAATCACATCGTTGTAGCCGATAAAGAGCTTCAATATACTGTTTTTCTTATCAGCTCTTGCTTTGACCGTAAGAGTCGGATGACTTTACCAAATGCTTTACAAATTCAGATCGAGCTGCAATATTTCGAATGGCGGTCAAAAGCTGGGATATAGCATCTATTATTTCGGGCGTCTGGTGATCAACAGACGGATCGTCATTGGCTAGCCGTCGAGGCTCAAAAAGAAGAACTGTCAAAAGAGTTTAATACGGGAGTGTATCGTTCGACGATTTCGACAAGGAATCCTTACTTTCCAAAGACACATACGCGTGCACGCCTATTTGAGGATCAAAGCTGATGCCAGCTTTAAGACCTTCTGAGATCAGACCTGCAATTGGCAGAGCATGAGACATCCTATCCCGGCGGACAAGTCGCAAAAGTTCCGCTTTCGCCTGATTGCCACGATAGACCTGCAGAGCAGCGCGACCAAGGATGATATACAGGTTATGGCGTAGGATATGTAGCAGGATAAAAGTAGTCAGTCGATCACGATGAAGAATCATATTATCGGAGCTGAATTGAAACCGTTTTGGTAATGCGTAAACCACCTTCTCAACGTCATTTTCTAGAGTCATCAATTTGGCTGCCAACTCTTCTTCTGACTCTTCTCCATACGAGGTGCGAAAGGCAAAGTGTAATGCACGCCGACGCATAGCAGCCGTTCGAAGAAGATAGGCTGACATGTCAAGTGAGAGGCGCTCCATCCCATGATATGCCGGATTTAAACTTCCAGGGCTTGAAGGATTGGAATACAGAGGCTCTGTTATGACGGTCTCATTTGCGAGAAAGCTGGCCTGGTCGCAGGGAAGCTGCAGACGGAAAGTATTTTCATCCACTGTGTGATAACCCCACCTGCCCCCGTCAACTATAGTGTCCAGATAGAAGGTTGACCACGCCAATCGTCGGAGTGCTTCGGGTGAAAGCAGAGGTGAGAGACGCGGGTTCACAGATGATTGGTTTCGATGGGCACTGTCAAGTGTTTGTAGAGACATCATCTGCATCATCCTAGAGGAAGCGTTAGAACCGAGTACATTACATATGTACTCACCTTCATTGGATTACGCCAGAAAGGGTAGCATTTGTGGGTAGTTTGGCGTAAACTCGTGGCGGTGACTGTAACAAGCAGTAACTCTTCTCATCTCACCTAGAACAAGTAGCTCCCAGTAGCCATGCGGACGAAAAGTGATTACGATTCAAATCATAATGATGAGCGAGTAGAAGAGCCTAGTGACATTTATTAGCCATTGGTTACCTAGGTAATTGCCTAAACTCTTGGATGCACTGTACCATAAGATGAATTGCTCCGAATCCTCGATAGACCCGAGGCAAAAGGGCATTGATCGCCGTATCCGCCCAACCATCAGCTCTAGCTAGATCATCTGAAGTGACATTGGGAGAGCCAAATCTGTCAGGTAACAGTCAGCAAGACTCCCTAGAGCAAATTGAAAGGGACAAAGAGTTACCGCATTGCGCTCGCAATCATCATAAGCGTCAACTCGCGAGGGGCTGTTCCCTTGGCGAGGAGTCGGTTGAAATGATATTCATGCACGAACGTGAGGAACCCAAACTCTAGAATGGAGTACATCAGTTGCAATCCGACGATATAATGAAAAAGCAAAAACCCACGATGCACAGATGAAAAGTACAGTTGAACCAAGTCCTTTAATTCTTTGCCCGGCGGCATTTGCCCAAGAACTGGAGTATGTGATGTTGTATCATTGGCTGGCGATAAACTCAAGGGTATTTCCTGGCCTTGATTTATCACAAGCTGATTAAATGATACGGCTTCGTAGGACGATGAAGCATCATGGGAGAATGCGGGCACCTCCATCCTCTCGGTTGAAGATGGGAGGACACCTGAATCATTCGAATTCTCGAGTGACATAAGCATTACAGGCGACGGAGACGCTGCATCATATTTTTGGGAGCGAATGCACGCAATTCCCATCTCGGTGCATTTTTGACATGGTTCTCGCACATCTCCGATGCATCTGAGCTGTAAATGTAGAGTCAGACAATTTTACTAGCAGTGACTACAATCTCGAACTACCAGAAAGACAACATACCTTCTTTTCCTTGCAGGTATTGCAAGCAGTGGAGTTAGCTCTTCTCGAAATCTTTGCTCGCCTGTCGGCTGGTTTGGGCCATTCGCAGATTCTCTGTCCCCTGCAACATTGCGTACAGGCTGGCCTCTTCTCGTCACATTTGACCTGTGCGGAGAACTGTTCAGTAAACCATTTAAAACTTGGGATGAAGACTGTACATACACAGCCTCTGAATGCTATTTACTTACCTTTCTGGTTCTACAAGTACGGCATCCAGTTCGTGTTCGCTCTATGGCCTTTCTGTTCGTGCGACCACTGCTGACCAGATAATTGCGACGTATAGCAGGACTAGGGACAGGTAGAGATGACATGTAGGCTGTTACCGTCAAGCTGACTGCTAATTCGTTTGTGGCAGGTACAGGTAACGGAGTTCATTGTTGAGATCACGAGATGGCAAGAGCAACGGGTAATCCTCGGTAACTTCTTACGAAAAGCCATCTCCTTTTTGGGCTAGTGGTATGTGCAATGTTTGAAACCGTATTTCGCTGAAATTACACTTGCGCACCTGTTCAATCGACGCAACCCTACTATTTACTTTAGACTTTCCCTTCAAATGGGGCAATAAAAGCCAATTAAATTGCATAGTTACTCTAAAAATACAGTTCTGCCACTGTGCCCAATCAAACGGCGGCGTGTGCTATATAGAGAAATGTAAGTCTTGTACTCCGTAAGATACATGTTATTGACACCAACTTGGCAAGATATGCATTGCAACAGAAGCAGATTTGGTGGGATTACTATGTACTGCTGAATTGATTGATCGTGTATATCTCATTTCTATCTGGTCAACTTGATCCTTTTTATATGTAAAACCGTGCAACAAGGATTCAAATATCCTGCAGTCTGTGAATCCAAATCTCGTGACAAAAGTCTGTATAAAAGCGCGATTTGAAGCGTTATTTGGAGCTTCGAATCGTAGGCGTAATTGGTGTTAGATGGTGTCAAATAAGCGGTAAGCTCGATATCCCTAAGTAGCTTAGTGTAAAAATATGACCAATAGACTCTTAACCTTTATGAGACTGCTCCTTCGAATTCTGAGGGTTTAGAGTAAATATGTACAACTAGTATACTATTCTAATTCTATTTATTCGACTTGATTTGCTTTGTGAGTGGCATTATTACACGGGACATTCGCCGCCTCTAGCGCCCATCCACGCCTGTTGTAATTCGATCTCATCTTCCCAAAGTTCCGGAGCTTCATCTTTGCTCTGGCCAGGGGCAATAGCCTTTTCACCCCAAACAATCCCACACTCAATGACATACTCATCCCAGCAGGCCAAGAGCTCCTTCAATTTCTCAGGCTCCGACTCGGAGAGGTCCTTTATCTCACCGGGGTCTTCAACTACATTGAACAGTTCCCAACCCTCATCCCCTTCGCCTGCGCCTCCATGCTTTTTCTCCAAGTGGACGATTTTCCAGTCTCCTTTGCGTAGAGCACCGCGAGCAAAGAGCTCCCAGCCAATAGGCTCTGAAGACGAGTGTATTGACCACATCTCGTCTTTCTCGGTCTTTTGTCCACGGCCAAAATATGGCATCCATGACTTTCCGCGCATAGCGTGCACTTCTTTGCCCCGGAAAGTCGTCATCTGGCGTGTGACGGCAGCATTCAATTTTGCCGTTGCAGGAGGTAGAGTAATACCTGCCATTTCAATAAAGGTAGGCGCAAAGTCCATGACTGTCGTGAAAGAGCGGCTAAATGACCCGGTGCGGATGGATGGAAGGAAAGAGTTCGCCGGTGGTTTGACGACACAAGGCACCAAGATTCCACCTTGCGAGGGAAAGCACTTGAAAAGTCTTGAAGGTGCGGTAGACGCTTGTGCCCATAGTGGACCTAACCTACAGTCGCAATCACGTTAGCTTGCCTCGAGGCAATTGTTAAGAACATCGTTACCATGTAAAAGAGTTCCACGCGCCGATATTCTCGTATGAGTTGTCATAGTATTTGTGAATTGTTCGACGGATATTGTCTCCCATGACCGCTGTCCAAAAAGCCCTGTTAGTTGTCTATGATTCCTAGAAGATTGTGCTGGTAAACAAATGTCACTTACGCACTGCTTCCAATCTATGAGAAATCAGACAGGATTCAAAGACAACAAAGCTAGTCGCTGAGAACTTACGCTGCGCCCTCGGCTCCATTATCACTCATGAATACGATAAAAGTATTGTCGTACTCTCCCGTCTTTTTCAAATAATCCACGACCTTGCCGACATTGATGTCTATGGAATCAACCATACCAGCGTACGCCTCCATTGCGGCACTCGACAGCTTCTTCTCTTCTGGTGTGAATTGGTCCCATTCGCCAACTCCTTGCGTTGTAGTCTCGACTTCGTGAGGAATAACGGACTGGTCAATGATGCCCATGTCTACGAGGTTCTTCAACCGGCGCTCACGCAGGACGTAGGGACCATCGTCATATAAGCCCTTGTATCTGGAAATAAATTTTAGTAACATATTTTTGAGTCGCAGAATGCAAAAAAAAAAAAGAAAAAAAAAAAAAAATAAAACGGACTTGTCACGCTGGGCCTTCGAGCATTGTAAAGGCCAATGGGGAGCTGTGTAGGCCAAGAAGGCAAAGAATGGCTGTAATTGTTCATCTTCGGATCGATCTTCTAGATATTGAATAAGCCTATTGGTATAGGAGTCGGTAGAGTAGAACCCATTCGGGTTCTCAGACTTGTTTGGTGCCCTAATTGGCGATTGCCAGTTAGCGACATATCAACAGTAGATCGAAAAATCCATTTCGGCTTGACTTACACGTCGACTTTTTTACCCTCTTCAGCATGTATTGGTCGACCTCCTACTGGAAAACGCTCTTGCGTTGGCTCCCAGCCATAATGATTACAACATCCGGGCATCATGGCGAATGCTTTCTGAAAGCCGCGTGCCCACGGTCCCTGTGAAGAGCGTAGCCCTAAATGCCACTATTTATGACTTAGCTTGGAACGTTCCTCTTTCCGATGAAACCAACCTTTCCAGTCATAGCTGTGAAATACCCGTGATCTTCAAGAATTTCCGGTAGTGTTGCGACATCATCGTTTAAAAACCCCTCATAACCCGCCTTACCAGAATACCGCTTGGCTCCCTTTTCGCTCATCTTGTATTCAATTAAAACACCTAATCCTCCCAGATGGGCATCAGTTCCGCTCATAAGCATTGCACGCGTTGGAGAACAGGCTGCAGCTGCATGATGATTGAGCATGCGAACACCTTCAGCGGCCAGACGATCGATGTTGGGCGTTTGGATTTCGGCTCCGTAGCAACCAATATCTGAGAATCCCTACCAAAGATTATGAGGTTAGCAACTCATCTAAAAATGCATTTGATCGCAAGGGATCATCTATTACCAGGTCATCTGCAAGGATAAACAGAAAATTGGGACGTTTCGCGGACATCTTGGCCGGCAACCTTGTTAGGGACTATCTGTATGAATATATGAGAAGTGCCAACGCTTCTCGAAACAGCCTATTTCTAAAAAATTGATAATTTTTAACGTGAAATATTCCGTTCACTTTCTGTCAGTAGCTGTCCATTATAAGCTTATCGCATCATGGAGGTTGAAACAAAAACGAAAAAAGCTCGCTCGGAACGCTCTACTGAGGCTATTCCGAGCGGGGGCAATCTTTGTACTGAATGGTTGGGGCTCGCTCGGAGCGATGATCTTCCTCGCTTGGAGGATCCCACACGACTGAAACCCCAGAAAAACTCCTCGATATACAATTCACTCGGGAGTGAAACTTTCATCTCGCTCGGAAACCCCAGACCTTGATCCTAATACCCCAGAATAAAAAGCAAAACTGGAGATGCTATTCCGAGCGATGCAATTATCATCTTGGCTTATATAGTACGCTTAGGGCATTATGGACAACCCCAGACCACCCCAGAATAATTGAGATACTTTAAAGCATATCCTTGCACATCTTCGATCCTAGCTTCCAAAGGACGGCAAACACGTTGACTTTCAACATGGCGAATCTACGAGCCAGCATGGCTTCGATAACCCCGATGCTCATCTTTTCGTGTTTCTCTTTACTCGTGGGTGACATGCTATTTGGGTATGACACGGGCAGCTTTGGAGGTATTCTTGCAAATACTGTGAATGATTGATCCATGTATATACCCGGGCACTCGGGATAGGGCTAACGTTCTTCATGTACAGGGCTTCATTAACCAGTTCGGATCCTATAACGCCAACACGAAAACCTACGCGATCAGTTCAGCTCATACCTCCCTTCTGTCTTCTCTTCCATTTATCGGGAAATTGATCGGTTGTCTCGTTGCTGGTCCAGCTATCGAAAGATACGGCCATCGCATGGTCTTCTACATTCTATCTGCTATTTCAATCATCGGTATTATCAGTTAGTCTACTACCATCCTGCCTCATAGATATCATTTTAAAGTTCCTAGTAATAAACATCTTTCTAGTTGAGATTACTGCCGCTGGCACTGCGCCTGGCACCGGTCGTTACGCTCAGTTCGTCGTGGGTCGAATTATCGTCTACATTTCTGTCGGTCTTGTTGAGGTTGACGTCACGTAAGCTATTCCGAGACAGCAAACAAAATAGAAGAGAAGAAAAGGACTAAGCTTCTTCTAGGACTTATCAATCCGAAATTGTACCTGCTGCCTTCCGAGGTTTCGTTGTAGTATCATTGCAACTGTTCCTCAATGCCGGTACCATCGTCGCTACCGGTATTAACAGAGCCTTTTCTACCGAAACCAGCTCTGTCGGATGGAGGACAGTCACCGGGATCCAGTTTGCCTTCTCTATTTGTGAGTAACAATTTACATGTTCATCTCTTAGCAATCGACTCCTAATTTAAACCTCTGAAAGTGATCGTTATATGCGCCTACTTCATCCCGAACTCGCCGCGCTGGCTTTTATCCAAGGACCGTGAAGAAGAGGCCGTGGCTGCACTTCGTCGCCTCCGGAGCTATGGAGACTTTGAGAGCGGCCGCTGTGGCGAGGAGATTCAAGCCATTCGCCTCTCACTTCAAGAGTCTGTCCACAAGGCTCCATGGACTGACATGATTCGGGGTACGAACGTTCGCCGCACAATGTTGGTCATTGTTTACTATTTCTTTCAACAAGTTAGTTACGCGAACTACTTTTATTAATCTCAACGTCGTGGACCAGGACGACCTAACGTTGGATACTAACTTCAAAATAGACTACCGGCCAAGCTTTCGTTTCAACCTACCAAACAACCTTCTACAAAACGAATGGCTACGCAGCTGAAGCCTTCACTTACCCAGTGATCAATTCTTGCCTAGGCTTCCTTTCGGTTCTTCCTGGAATGTACTTGGTGGATAAATTCGGGTGAGTTCAAACTACCACATTCATACACCAGTCAGCATGAGTGTTATTAAAGTCACTGTCATCTTTTAGTCGCCGAGCTAGCCTTATGATTTCATTCTTCTTCCAAGCATTCTGGATGCTCCTACTAGCCGGCCTCGGAGAGAGAACCGGAAACACATTAGCTACCAAGAATATGGTTGTGGCTTCCTTTATGCTTTACTCCTTTTCCTACAATGTGAGCATCCAGCCACGAAGAAAGGATATCGGACAATAGATACTAACTATTAGACTTTTCTATATAGATGGGCGGCGCCTCTATTCCATATCTTCTCGGCGCTGAAATCCCCAACTCGGCACTTCGTGAAAAAACACAATCCCTGGGAACGGCCTGGAACGTTATCTGGGCCTTTGTCACCAACTTTGTTATTCCGTACATCATCAGTAGCATCCACTTCCAGATTGGATGGGTGTTTGGAAGTATCTCAGTTGTAGCTTTTGTCTTCACTTTCTTCTTTCTTCCGGAAACAAAGGTGAACTTTTCCTCTGTTGATTTCATTATGGACTTTTATACTGATTGACCTTACTCTCACTAAGGGCTATACACTGGAGGAAATCGATGCCATCTTCGCGATATCTTTCAATCCCTTCCGCAAAATGAAAGATCAGGTAGATGCTATCAACAGAACCAGGATACAGCACGAGATTGTCGATGATAATAAGCAAACGGTTATCCATGAAGAAATTACGGCATGAAATCGGATGCACTCGGGTTGTCTTTTCTTAGGCGATACTTACTACTATGTATTTATTTCATGATGTGTGCTTAGTAGAAGTGCCTGTTTCCTAAGTCGAGTATAAGTCCACGCCCTTGGCACTCTTAGAGAGGTTAATACGATTGTGTATACTATACATTCATTTTGGAAGAAATATATATGATGCAATGTCCAGGTACCATCTATGTAAAGCAATATGGCTACATAAACGGACAATCAGGGATCAAGTAAACAATGAGTGCATTTAAGCCGAGTACGTATGTAGGATCATGTAGCAATTGAATCATGTGAGCAACGCAACATGTCTCGGAGCGGCACGCGTCAGCCGACCATCTTCAACTTCATCTCTCTAACTCGAGAGATTTCATGAATCTGACTAGACAGCATCATTATTCATGGCTACTATATAAGTCTATTATCACACGTCAAACACCCAGATCACCGTGATATTACCATCGCCTATCCGGCCACAAAGAACTAAGGTGAATCGATTTTCCCATGGCCCAAAATGCCTTTTCTTCCAACATCAACAGCAGCAGCATAGTCGGTCGAGAAAGCAAGAAGCGCGTACATTACAGAGATGATCCAGACACCGACTCCAATTCTGACAAACATGGACAAACTGAGGCTAAAGAAGATACAGAGGAGGAGTTTTGAATGTGTAAATTACTTAAAGCGTCCGTTTAGTTGGACCTATGCCTGTTTCGACGATTTCCAAGGTTGGAATCAATTCTATCTCACCAAATTGGCGGGGTGTATTCGATTCTTCTATCTTTGACCCTATCTAGATAGCCTTTGTCCCCGACCTACCCTCATCCATGCTCGTTGATCCTCAATGGGATCACCTCCAATCATATCATCTGGTAGAGGTTTTCGGGGTTGGTTCATCTCTAGCGGAACGCCCCATACCGTTCCTGTCTGCTTAACGTAAGTATCAAAATCGTCAACTAATTCCTTTAGTTTGCTAGGATACTGCTCTGCCAGATCTACACATTCCCCCGGATCCACAGACAAATCATGTAGTTCCCATGCCCCCTTGCCGTGATCCTTTACCGTCATCCAATTGATCTTCCACTTGCCTTTTCTCATGGCGCCCCGTCCAAACATCTCCCACCCTACAGGCTCCTCTTCGCCATAAATGGGGCCCTTCGAACTGAGGTGCGGAATCCAAGACTTGCCACGCATAGGAAACACCATGTGACCTCGATACGTTACTTTGTGTCTTCCCGACGACTGGTTCGGATGCTCGACTCCCGCGAGGTTTAGTAAGGTCGGCATGATGTCCATACATGTTGCAAAAGTGTGTGAAATAGTGCCCGGTTTATGTCCTGCGAGGCTAGGGTATCGAACGATAAGGGGAACTCGAATACCACCCTCCGTGTTGTACGCCTTGTATAGCCTGCCTGGGGCCGTGGAAGCTTGGGCCCAGCGAGGCCCGTACCAGCAAAACGAGTTGTAGTTGCCCAGGTTCTCGTAAGAATTGTCGTAGTATTTATCTATCGTTCCCAGAAGATCTGGGCCATTGGCAGCGCTACTCTCCCACGCGGCTGCTTCTGCCCCATTGTCGCTCATGAACATGATAACAGTATCGTCTAGCTCGCCATTCCGTTTGAGATAGTCAACCACCTTACCTACCGCCTGGTCGATCCCATCTACCATGCCTGCAAAAATCTCCATGGCCTTGGACGACATCTTCTTCTCCTCTTCTGTCATTGCCTCCCATTCTGTTGTATTTGCAACAACCGGATGCGGGACAGCGTTGTTTGATACCATACCAACCTTCTTAAGCGATTTGAGCCTTCGAAGCCGTAGAGCATCAGGTCCGTCATCATACATACCGACATACTTGTCGCGATCGGCTTTTGGACATTGCAATGGATAATGCGGCGCTCCAAATGGGAGAAACGCAAAGAAAGGCTTTTCATCACGTTGGTCCAAGTAACTTATGAGGGTCTCAGCGTACGTGTTAGAGCTATAGAATCCATGAGAAGGGTCGCTTTGTGTGTTTGGTGTGGGCATGTAACGCGTCCCATCCTCTGTGTATAGCGGCGCTGAATGACCGGGTACGAACTTTGCAGGTCGTTGGCCGCCGGGTTCCTTGTCCCAAGCTGGTTCCCAGCCGAAATGGTTGGCACACCCAGGCAGCATCGCAAAGCTACGGTCAAACCCCCTCGAATGTGGTCCAAAATCGTCCTTGTATCCAAGGTGCCATTTTCCAGCCATGGCTGTATAATACCCAGCATCCTGGAGCAATTCAGGAAGAGCCGCGACATCGTGATTCATGTAGCCTTCGTGGCCGGGGACGTTATAGCGTTCGGGATCCACTGTCTAGGGAAAACAATTAGTGAGTGAAGAGCACTTATGGAAGAGGAGAGCGCTAATATACTCACTCGAAATTCGGACATGACCCCGAGGCCAGCGAGGTGACAATCTGTTCCGCTCAACAACATGGACCGGGTTGGCGAGCACACAGCAGCTGTGTGATAGTCGCTGAATCGGAGGCCTTCCATAGCCAACTTATCTAGAACTGGGGTCTGTATTTCTGAGCCATAGCATCCTATGTCTGAATAGCCTAGGTCTGGTGACGTGGTTAGCCTCTTGTTCAGAGTTTGAAGGAAAATGAGAACATACCATCAGCGACGATGATGAGAAAGTTGGGTCTTTTTGTCATCTTGCCTTAATATTTCATAGTTCAAGATGATCGGGTCTAGTATTTCCTTGGGCACCATAAAATCAAGAAGGCTGTAAAGGTTCAGAGGATGGAAATAACATGTCAACCGGGCGAAGGGCTGGCTAATATAAGCTTCATTGAGTTCATTTCTGGACCGCTAAAAGGTGCACGATAACTTAATTCTACTTTCTCCTCCGTGACAAGCGGGGAATAGGATATGTTGCACGAGAGGGGAAGCCGATCAAAGCCGAAATCGCGGACGAGTGTCTCTAAGTAGGAAAATGCTATCCCCGACTGATCATATCATCTACATCTTTTACCTCATTGATTTTTTTCTTTCTTTCTTTTCGCTAGAAATACACTCTTGACAGTGCTTTACTAACTTTCTGACCTATCGCCATGACGAAGCGCCCGAATTTCTTGCTGATTGTAGCGGACGGTACGTAGACTTCACAGTAGATTGGCTTTGCTAATCCTATCTAATAATTTGGCAGATCTCGGCTACTCCGATGTAGGATGCTTTGGTTCCGAGATAAGAACACCGAATATTGACCGCATAGCTCGCGAAGGGATGCTGTTCACCGACTGTAAGTCCATGATGTACGTAGCAGGGCTTCTACTAGCCGAAGCTAACCATTTTCCCAAGTCCACGCGGCTGCAGCATGCTCTCCAACCAGGTCTATGTTAATGTCTGGCACAGACAACCATCTTGCTGGTGTTGGCGTTATGAGTGAGCAACGTGCCAATGACTATGAACGATGGAATAAACGCGGACACGAAGGGTACCTCAGTGAGTCTTTTCCATCTTTCCAGAGGCACTAGAAGTGTCGGACACATTAATTACTAACAGGGCAATACTACTAGACCATGATGTTGCTGCTTTACCTGAGCTCCTCCATGATGCAGGCTATCTCACACTCATGTCTGGAAAGTGGCATCTAGGTCTCAAGCCTGAAAATGGGCCTTCTGCAAGAGGATTTGATCGCTCGTTTGCCCTGCTCCCTGGTTGCACTAACCATTTTGGCTTTGAGCCCCAGTTCGAGAACCCAATGGATTTCTTCGTCCGCATCCCTGTTTTATACGTCGAGGATGGAAAGAGAAAAACGATTGAGCCCAACAAAGGAAATGAGTACGACACCGGTTTCTTCTCCTCGGAATACTACGCTTCCAATCTGATAAGATACTTTAAGGAACGTACTCCAGAGCAAAAGGACCAACCTTTCTTTGCTTTCCTCCCTTTCTCTGCACCTCATTGGCCGTTGCAATGCAGCAAGGAAGACAGAGAGCGGTATCGAGGCAAATATGATGACGGTCCTACTGCATTGAGAGAGAAGCGGATAGCTCGGCTGAAGGAATTGGGACTGATTGGGAAAGACGTTAGGCCACATCCCGTCATCCCTGAAGATACTGCACATGAGTATCATGCCGAGTGGGAGGATATGAATGAGGAAGAAAGAAATAAATCTGCTCGGGCGATGGAATGTTTCGCTGGAATGGTTGACAACATGGATCAAAATATCGGCAAAGTCATGGACTACCTTGAGTCAACCGGAGAGCTCGACAATACGCTAGTCATCGTTATGTCTGATAATGGAGCTGAAGGTGCGGTCTTTGAATCGTATCCTCTCATGGGCAAAGACCTAATTGCCACCTTGAAGAGATACTACAACAACAAACTCGACAACATTGGGAATCACGATTCATTCGTCTGGTATGGACCGAGGTGGGCTCAGGCGGCGACCGCACCATCGAGACTATACAAAATGTACTCTACCGAAGGTGGCATACGGGTGCCAATGGTGGTTCGATACCCCCAGTCGTGGCCCCGGAACAAGGTGATCCCTTCTTTCGCGACGGTCATGGATATTGCCCCTACGTTTCTTGAGATGGCGGGTGCCAAGCATCCTGCATCCCATGGCAAGAAGGGGATGTACAAAGGGCACGAGATCTATCCTATGCGTGGAAAATCTTGGGTCCCTTTTATGTCCGGAGGTGCTCAAGGGGGCGTTCCCGGAATCCACGGAGATGACGAGTTCATGGGCTGGGAGCTTTTTGGACGTGCTGCCCTGCGCAAGGGTAACTGGAAGATTGTCAATATGCCTGAAGACGCATTTGGAAAGAACAGGTGGGAGCTATTCGACTTGTCAGTGGACCCGGGAGAGACTAATGACCTCGCCGAATCACATCCCGAAAAGCTTCAGGAGTTGCTTAAGGCGTGGGATCAGTATGTCATTGAAACAGGGACTGTGTGGGGAGAGCCGGTTTCTGGTGAAATTGCATGGGGGGATCTGCCAGAGGACAGTGTGGGTGGAGATCCTCTCGGCCAGACCAAGGCTTGGATGTATGTTGGGGAAGATCAACCCCTTCGTCAATGATTTCGAAGGAACCACAAGGAGATAGTGGCATAGTCCTGACTGAAGTAGATACAGCAAATGAGAATACACTGCGCAAGCTATCTACACCCATCATTGAAGGACATCCCGGAATGCACTCATAAACCCTACGATTCTGAAAGGGCTACTCCGTAAATACTGGTAGACTCAGGGGCTGTGTGGAGAAACGATGTGAAGTTTAGATGAGCGATTAGGATGAGGACTGATGACATTGTGTATGCAGAGTAGAGGTTATTGAGAGGCGAAAAATCTTAATGAAGCTGGACACATATCCGGACTACTACTCAGTGGGTTTGAAGACAATGCATTATTCGTCCGATGTAGCGGGCGAAAGACACGAGTTAGGGTTTAAGCTCCCCGTACTATTCACTCGACCGATCCGATCTTGGCTTCTCCGCAAACCTAATCCTCTTGGGTCCATGACGTTACTAGCATATTAAGGTAGTATAAAGAGTATGAAAGATCCGACTGACCGGGTGATTCGTTTCGGATAGTTTCGAGTCTCCACGGACGTAGCATCTCTTGTTTCTCTTCGCCTTTGACAATGTCAAAATCTCACCTATCCAATTTTAAAGCGCTCAACCCGTATATATTGTTCTGTATCTTGGTCTACCTGCAAGGTGCATTACTTTTCGGCATGTAAGTAAATCCAAACAAATATATTCCCAGGCCTTTCCCTGATCCGCAAATCCCCAGTGACACGGGCTCGTTTGGCTCTCTCCAAGCCCTTCCCTCGTTCTTACGACAATTCGGCGTGCAAAATGCCCAAGGCGTCTATGAGCTGCCCACGCAACGCAAATCTCTCATGAATTCAATTCCCTGGATTGGCAAGATCGCCGGTTGCTTGCTCGTTGAGCCACTCATTGATCGTGTCGGATACCGCAACTCGATCATCGTCGCCTCGTTTATACAAATTGCTGCGCTGATTCTTGAGATGACGTCCAAGAGCTGGCAACAATTTACTGTCGGACGTAACTTTGCATACTTTTCGGTTGGTTTAGTAAGCTATCTCCTTCTGAGTTATGAGCCCGCTCTCACGCGTGAAGCTTTGCAGTGGGTGTTAATGTATTAAAAGGTAGAAAATCTGGTGCCTGCATATTGCGCTGAGATCTCTCCGAGCGCGCTTCGCGGTTTGCTAGCCGGTTCCATCACCTTCATCGTCGCTCTTGGTAATCTCTGGGGCAGCGGTATGTCTCGTGCCTACGTCAACGAGATCTCTGTGAAAGGTTGGATAATTCCCTGCGCCGTGCAGCTCATTCCCCCCATCATCGTTCTCTCTCTCATCTTGTTTACTCCGGAATCCCCGCGATGGCTGTTGCTCAAGGGCAAAAAGGATCTCGCTTTACGGAACCTGGAGAGGCTCCGCAAAAGGGAGGAAGTCACCAGTGGCTATGTCGCCGCCGAGATCGACGCAATTGAAGAAGCTATTGCTCTTGGCTACTCGCAAGATACCGACAGCTGGTGGAAGATCTTCAGCGATCCGACTAACTATGGTCGCCGGGCATGGATTGTTGCGTCGCTGTTCATCTTCCAGCAGACCAACGGCAACCAGTTTGTCAACAGCTACGGACCGACATTCTACAAACAGAGCGGATACGGCGATGCTTCTTTTACCTATGCCATGATCGGGCAGGCCATGACGGGACTCGGGTCCCTCTTGGGTATTTTGCTCACCGACTACACCGGCCGTCGACCACTGATGATCGTCGGCGGTCTCATGTGTGGCGTCCTTTTATCCATTGGTTCCGCTCTCGGCTCACAGGCCAACGCCAACCAGTCCGAAAAACGCACGGTGATCGCCACATTCATGCTCCTAAGCATCTTCACCAAGATCTCGGCTAGCAATAACGCCTTTTTGATCGGTGCGGAGATTGGTGGCGTAAAAATGCGTAAAAAGATCATGGCTTTTGGTACCCTTAACGATGTGCTTGCCGCATTCCTCGTCACTTTTGTAACACCATACCTCCTCGCCAAATCGGGTCCCAACATGGGGCCCAAAATTGGATGGATATTTGCCGCCGCCGGCTACCTGTCTGGATTGTTTGGCATTTTCTTCACCCCCGAGCTCAAAGGTAGATCACTTGAAGAGGTTGACGAGATGTTTGAGGCCAGAATCCATGCATGGCAATTCAAAAATTTCCAGACCAGTGGTGCTGGACATCGGTTGACAGATTTGGAGGGCCATGACAGAGCTGCATTAGATGGGTCAAAGCCAGTCATTGAGCACGTGGAAATTGGTCAAGAGTAAAAGAGTTCAACCATGAAATTTGATTCACCATCGAGGCTAACGAGAGCGTGCCGGCTCTGTCGGACTATGTATGTTGTGTACGTCAAGAGATCAGGATGGAATACCTAGAGGTCCAAGATTTTTGGACAGCAATTGTAATATAACTCCCGAGGTCGTATACCTTCATTCAGGGAATATAAATCCTTGGCCCATTATTTTCAATTTTCATGACCCCTATGAGGAGTTTGACAGGGGAGATTTATTTCGGAGATGAGGTTATCGTAGATGATGTATCCTGTTCGGATAAATATCGGTCCGACAGCCCCCCTTACCGCCCCAAGACCCCATGGGGTTCCCCGCCCAAGAAGCTTTACAACACCAGAATCTTTACCTTTTCCATAGCGCATTTATTCGATTCAAACATATTTCGATCCGCCTTCTAACGTAGTAGAAAGATGCATCCCTTGGTTATGCCGCCATGTCGAGTCCTGCAGATGCTCCAAGACGCAAGCAGATCAAACGCCGGAGACCAATCTTAAACTGCGCAGGTTCGTGATGAATGTCGATTCCTCTTTAATATATTCAACATCCAATTGAATTTTCTTAGAATGTCGCAGGCTGAAGATCAGATGCGATCGCCAAGGTGAGTTTGTTTCTCAGCTCTCGCATGATCAGATATTCACCTACCAAGTACCCTGTGCCAATTGCCTCAAGCGGGGATGCGCCAACGTCTGCCCTCGACACACGCTCGGCAGCGTCAAAACCATTCGTCAACGTGTATCACAACTTGAACAAGTACAACATTCTCTCACTTCCTCATGCCACCAAGATGACCTCCTTTTGCAAGAAGCGGCGTCTTCCACTTCCCTCACGCCTTCCCCAGTCGTTACGAATCACCATCAAACAGAGAATGTGCTCCTAGCGCCAGAGGAGGCACCGGAGGAGACAGCTGGAGTCGGTACACTGGTGGTGGACTCAGATGGCAGGTCCAAGTTCATTGGTCAATCGGCTAGTTTTCAATGGCTCAGGGATGTGAGTCGTTCAATACCTTTTCAAAGGTTTATTTCCATTTTCAAAAACCACGTTAAATCTGACCTCCCGTATCTTCTCAGGAAACAAATAGACACCATGAAACGCGCCCTGCATCTCCTATGAGTCTGCATCCCTCCGAAGGTTTTCCCTTTCACTCCCATCCACCTGTTGATTTCTCTACGCTCTGGTCACAGCTTCCTCCGGAGGACGAAGCTATTTATATTGTCGGTTGCTTTAATCGTCACATTGCCTGGAATGGCTCCCCAATCCTGGAAGATGATCTTTTGGCCATCCTCCGATGGCTGTATAGCCTGGCTGGCATCGCTCCAGATAAACCGAGCATGGCTCTTCAGATCCTAGCATTGTTATACATTGTGCTAGCCCTAGGATCGATGTTGAACATGGAGACTGCGGCGGGCGATCTATCCTGCATGGAATACTACAAATTGTCCCAACAATGTCTGGTGTTCGGCAAATTTCTCGTCAACAATTCATTGACAACGGTGCAGACCTTGAGTCTGATGGCTAAATTCGCCGCCTATGCCGGGTTGCAAGATGTTGCTTGGCAAATACGAGGAATGGCGACTCGCATAATGCTGGCCATGGGCCTTCATAGAGACGGTCAGGGCTGGGACCTGTCTGCGAAAGACCTGAATAATAGGAGAAGGACATTTTGGGAAGCCTATAGCACAGATGTGCTCATTTCAAGTAACTGGGATCGGCCAAGCGGATTGCATGCAGACCTGTTCGATACCAAAACGCCCGATGACTATAACCAGGGCACAGGATTTGAGAGGCAGCGATGTCGCATGTCAGTGCTGGCTCAAGAAGCATTACAGGAGAGTCTCAAGATCCGATCCAACTATAAAAAGCTACGAGAGATTTGGCATAAGATCCTCGAGGTGGAATCTGAAACCCCCTTTCATTTGCGCAATCGCGCCGCTCTCAGTTTGAAGGCATCCGAATATCCAACGCTGGCCGAAGTCGAAGCCAACACGCCGCTTCCGTCCAAAAATCTGCGCATCGTGTTTCAATCGCACGATCTCATCGATATCGCCTCGACACTCATTCTCTCAATGTTACGGCCGTTCTTTGTACACGCTATGCAGGCACCGGATCCATGCACATCCGTGTACGCCGAGGCATACCTTGCTGTGATAGAACGGAGCAGTATGCTCATTGCCAACCTGATATCTCTTCACTCCATTTTTCCACTCATATCGACTCGACACTGGTTTTTTTGGAATCATGCATTCTCCGGCGCTGTCAGTCTGGCTACCGTCTGCATCGCGAATCCCGGCAGCCCATTTGCTGGCAAAGCGCTAAACGATCTCAATTCGATCATTTCGCTCTACACGACCGTCCAATCAACCGCGCCTCCTAGAGGGGCTAAACGCAATCTCCAATGGCTACTGGAACTCAGAGCAAAAACACTCGAAAGAATCAACGCCTTTAGGGCGGGACAAATTACAGAGACTATCTCTCCAGCTTCCACATCGGAGGATACAACCGAACATTTATTGCTGGTAGGGTGGAGAAAAATGCTGGTAGAGCTAGGTCATAGGGACCGTGCATCTACACCTGCACCGGATGAGCACGATGCCATTAGCTCGACCGGTCTCAATCTTGATACATCAAACTCGGATATTGTAAGTTTGCATCTATACATTTACCTTTGCGAGTTTACGTCGCTGACAGTTGGCAGCTGTCACAATTGCTAGGCCTTACTACCGAAGGATCGCAATTTGTCACACCCTTTGAAAGCACGACCATGTTGGATTTTGAATTCAGTCTACCGTGAGTTCATACGTAATGTTGTGTCTCGTTACCTAGGTACGTGAATAACTCTCTTTTTCTATTATACTATACTAAATCATGTGAGACAATAGTGTGGCCACAGTGGTTGATATGATTGACATCGGTCCCATTGTCAAGGCAACAACGAATCAAGCCTGGGTCCGTTGCTCTACGCACAATGGAATATAATGGAACTTCTCCGTCATTATTAGCTTTGTTAAAACCGTGAAACCCGTGAGCGATCACGGCTTGAAACTCTTTCTCGGTTCTAACAAAATGCAATAAGTTGTTTCCTTCTGGGCCCCGAAATCGTCTATTAATGTGAAACTCACTTTTCCACAAAGTTTGAGAAGGCACTCAAAATATTCTGCTCTTCTCAAGTCATTGGGTACAAAGGTATCATAAGCCCAGTGACACATGACATCAAAGAGACACTCTTCGAATTGATCACTTTGGTATTGCTGAATCACGTTGAGTGATTCGAGAATCAGATCCCAATGACCACGAGCAGACGCATAGTCGATAAAATCTCGACCATATGATGTAGCGATCACCGTTAGGTTTGCTTTTTTTGAGATGAGCAAATTCACAGCCTCCTCCTTTCCCATGGCAGCCGCATACATTGGGGGAGTATGACCTCAACTATCGGTTACGTCCAAATTATGGCCGGCATTCATTACCAATTTGAATATTTCCAAATTCTGAACTCCCAGATGAAGTTTCCGAAATCAGCATGGCGCTAAGATCAATGAGCTAAGACCTCCACATTTTTATTTTCTTTTTATAAAGTGCTATATCAAGTGGATCAGTTATAGCCATCAACACTATTGGGCTGTCGCAAAGACTTATTTGACTATAAAAGCTGTTATCCCAAGATCTCGATAGTCATTCATTCAAGGCCGAATCTAACTAGGAGATATGCGTAGATTGAACAACGGAAGAGTGTATTCAATCATTTCTTTATCGTGACAGAAAATCACTTATTACAATTTGAAGTTGTGTTGACTCGGACGTCATCAGAAGGAAGCTTTTGACCGACCTGAGAATAGGGTATTAAAGAGATACTAATACACAGAAGATCGCCCGGTGTTAGAGACAGTCTAAATTCAAGATTTTGCTTCTTCGCTTTCAGACTTATGCTCAGCCTGTTGTTGTCTTTCCTTTTTCCTCCATCCAGCCGCAAATTTCCACTGAATTAAAGGCCCAATCAGCGCCGCAAGTTGCACAGCAACACAAATCGTAAACGCCACACCAACGCCTACACCATTAATCATGGGCATAATAAAACTGGTCCCTCCAGCTGCAAACAGACATCTCGCGAGATTCAGACTGGCACTAGCTGCCGCACTCCGGGTTGGGAAGACATCAACGAGATATGTCATGATAAGAGACTGGGTAGATACGGCTGTCCAGCCTGTTATAAACGTTGATATTATTGGAATCGCGATGGGGACTCTGTGCGGGTATTGGATTGTCCAGCCAAAGAGGATAATGGAAAGACATTGAGAGATTGAGAAAATAGGTATGAGCCGGAGGCGGGCTTTTTCCAAAGGGAAATTGTCGTCACGTTGTGTAAGAGAAAGTTCATTCCCTTCTTCGCTATCAAGTGAAGCCTCATACTTCTGTTTGACGCGCTGGTAGTCCGCGTCTAATATTTTACCTGTTACTAACGTTCCCACCATTGAGCCGACGCCGTTTGCGATAAAAGTGAGGCCGATTTGAATCTCGGTCAAATTATAGCGCGTTTTGAACAGAGACGACATGGCAGTGATACTCATCTGCCATACGGCATAATATATAGCGAGAAAGATGATGATGGGGGCGGCGTGATTGCTCAGGAGCATTCGAAGGGGCCCTAGGAGGTCGATCTTCTTCTTCTCTGCAGGCTGAGATTCAGACTGAATATCTTGTCGCCACTGCACTTTGGTATGCTTCCGATACAGATTCAACGGGTATCGCGTCAACGGATTCGATGGCGTGCGGCTACCATTGGCGACAATTGATCGCAGTGTCTCAGGTAACAGCAGCACTAAAAAACACAGAAAGACACCGCTATAAATAGTAAGAAACCAGAAGATGGCCTTCCATCCCAAAGACCCAGCGATTCCACCGCCAATTACTGGCCCCACTGCCACAGGGACAAGTAATCCGGCCTGAAATATGCCCATATACCCTCCCCGCTCGGCACGAGTGGTTATGTCGCCAATGACGCCTGCCCCAATGGCAATTGTGCTGGCACTACCGGTACTTTGCAAGCACCGAAGGATGATCAAGGTAGTGTAATTTTTAGTCTCTGCTAGGCCAATGCAGGCCCCCAGGAAGACTATGAATGTGCCTATATAGGCTGTTCTGCGGCCCTTTACATCGCTAATCGGGCCCCAAATACTGGGTGCTAGGCCCTGGAAGATGAGATACGATGTAACTGTGAGGTCAACTAGTTCAAGGGAGACACCAAGGTCAGTGGCAATCGTTGGCAATGCTGGAAAATATATATTCGACGCAGAGCCGGAAACTGCGTAATTTATTGACGCGGCATTAGCAAGGCTATATAAAGTAGAAGCAGGTATGTGAAAGTGGAGGCTTACAAGTTGCCGCAGTCGAGGCGATGATGATAATGAGCCACTTTTGTTTCTTGTCAAAAATGCTGTAAGGCGGTTCAGAAACAGCATTTGTTTCCGATGACATGGTTGTTACTTTAAGCATGCAGTCTATAGAAAGTAATGCAATGGAGTGGATTGAAAGGTATAAGTCAGCAAAATAAAAACCATCGATATCGAGATATTGAGACCTTAAATAACGGAGGACGCCTAAGACCCACGGGAGCTACATGGCGGAGTTCGGAGCTGAGGCGCCGGAATTGAGGGCTGATCTCCGGCAGGAGAAGACGCTTTCCGGAAAGGGAAATTTGATATCACACTCTCCTCTCTCTTTCCAGACCAATCGCTTTTTTTTTCATAGATATCGACAAAAATTTACAGAAGTCATAATGGCCCCTGCAATTAACGCATCAGTTGGCTTCGCTGCCCCCTATGCCGTACTCAATTTGGATTGGATGACCGGCCTCTTCAACGCTATCAAGCAGACCTCTGAGTGCGAAGCGCTGATCACGAATTGCTCCAAATGGAATGATGCTGTGCATGAGAAATCACCTCGTCCGCTTACAATTTTCTCGACCCTCTCTTTTAGTCCCGGTCGGCCGGAACTCCAGCCAGAGTCGCCGTTTGCACGTCTGCTTGCGCCATATGGCGAGTTGGCGTTCACGACGGGCTCATCTGACGTAAAGATTTACGATAGGTTTCAAATCGATGAACATGACCTTGTCATTCAGAAAACGAGGTGGTCAGCAACAATGGGCAACGCACTAGAACAGATCCTAAGTGCGCAGGGAATCAAGACCGTCATAATTGTAAGCAAGAGGCCCCTTCCCTCAGGTATCGGGTAGACTAACTCACTGCGACGTAGTCTGGCCTGAGCCTGTCCGGTGTCGTGATGGCTACAACTTATCGATTGTTTGATTTGGATTACGAGGTCTATGTGATCAGGGACAATGTAATGGAGTTGCCAGTTGACCAGACTGTGCCCTTCTCAAATGTGATGCTCGACTTACTATTTCCCAAGATGGGTTTGAAGGTTATCGCTCTCGATGAGGCGTTGCAGCTATTAGAATATTCTTGAGTCTGTTTTATTGTATTTGTAGTTAAATGTAAAGTTGTTCTCTGCCGCTTGGACCACCACTTTTGCGAGGAGGCTCACAGTAAGCCTCACAGAGTAAATTCCCTTCCAGCAATTCACTTTTTGGACTCACAGCGGCTACAGCTTCAAAGCTTTTCAAGACTACCGAACATATTCTTGATAGTAATATTATAAATGCCTTTTCCCCATACTCCCGTATTTTGCAGATGTCTCGTGGGGAAACGTGGGGAGAGCACCGGTTGAGCCTCTCGTTCGTCGGCCGGGAATAGCCCTAAAACCGATCCCTCCCACATGGCGGGCTCGGTTTTGCGGACTCGGTTTTAGGACCACAAACTCCCGCGTCTTATCGACTAACTACCATATTGACGTCCATCAGCCAGACTTCATATAAATAAGACCTGGGTATCATGGTGGAATTTGCGAGAAAGACTTGGTTAATCATGAAAGCTCAGTCTCTTGATAGCGACACTCGCCCGATATAATTGCAACGACTGACCGAAATTTCGCGCAAACTGCGTAATCTTATACGAAACCCAGCCAGCAGTCATGACGCGGACACTGCTTACCGGTGGAAGTGGCTTCATTGCTGCTCACATTATCGATGCGCTGCTTAAACGCGGACATTCCGTCGTGACCACGGTCCGCTCACAGGAAAAGGCAGAGCAGATCAAGGCATCTCACCCTGATGTCTCAAAGGAGAATCTGGATTTTGCGATTGTGCCTGATATTTCCGCGCCTGATGGTAGCTACATATTTATTCATCCCTCTTGGTCAAAATTTTACCATTTACACAGTCGACATGGACTAACTGTTGAACTGTATCTGAGAATCAGCCTTTGACCAAGCAGTTGTTTCTGATCCACCGTTTGAGGCCGTTATTCATACAGCCAGCCCGTTCAATTTACGTGTCCAGGATGTCAAGAAGGATGTCCTGGATCCAGGTTAGTGGCTCGGATTCTTTAATGCCGACTGAGAAACTATTCGCTTATGCAATTGCTCTTAGCTATCAATGGCATTGTCGGTCTTCTCAAGGCCATCAAAAACAACGCCCCGTCAGTCAAGCGAGTGGTGGTTACATCTTCCGGCGCCGCAATCATAGACTTTTCCAAGCCTCACACATATACTTTCTCAGAGGTAATGACTTTATCAATCTTTTCAAATCTTACATCCCGTACCCAAGCTAACCTTGACCGAGGCGGATTGGAACGTCATGACCTGGGAAGAGGCCATGTCCAGCCCCCTTAATGCCTACCGCGCAAGCAAATATCTTTCTGTATGTTCAAGGTGTCAATGCCTGAGCCCGACCGCCGCGCTAATCACAGCATAATTATTTAGGAGAAGGCTGCCTGGGATTTTGTAGAAAAGGAGAAGCCCCACTATTCCCTCACAAGTGTAAGTTTACAATATTACTAGGGTCCTAGTTATTAACACTCACACATATTATTACTTTTCAGATGAATCCACCCATGGTCTACGGTCCTATAGTTCATCATATCAAGGATCTTGATGGACTGAATACTTCCAACGAGCGCATTCGGGACATTGCCTTTGGTAAGGCAAAGGATAGCTGCCCTTTCACCGGAATATTCTTGTGGGTGGATGTCCGTGACCTGGCACTGGCACATGTCCTGGCGATTGAGAAACCTGAGGCAGCTGGCCAGCGTTTCTGTGTTTCTCCAGGACAGTATTCCAACAAGGACATTGCCGAATGTATCCGGGAAGCATTCCCTGAACTTCGAGATGGGTTGCCGACCGGAGACGCATTGAAAACGGGTGATTTCCCTCCCACAGGATGGTATGGCTATGACAATACCAAGTCCAAGGAGGTCTTGGGCATCACTTATCGACCATTTAAGGAATGTATTGTCGACACGGTGAACAGCCTTAAGCCGTTTGTCAAATAAAGGCGAAGGCAGAGATGATAGGATCTGAAGGAGAATTGAGGCAAATTTTACTAGAGGTTACATTGAAACTAGTCGTCAAATATTAGATTGATGGTGATTCACTCTTTGATATATGTTACCGAATACGCCAGGGAGACTAGAAGTGCTTTGCCGTAGTATGGCTATTACGAAGTCTTGTATTATTCTGATATAATTTTGGGACTATCTATATTAACAGTCTCAATCCTTCCAACCCAATTTCTTCGCCAAAAATTTGGCCGCGTAGACAAGCCCTAGCAGCACTGGCACCTCAATAAGAGGCCCCACGGTAGATGCAAGCGCCTGGTTACTATCTGCTCCAAACGTTGCAACAGCCACAGCAATCGCCAACTCAAAGTTATTGCTAGCTGCAGTGAGACTTTGTGTTGCAGCTAACTTATAGCCAAATCCTAGTTTATATGTGATGAGGAGAGTAGTGAAGAAAATAAACGCAAAGTAAACAACAAGAGGCGCTGCAACACGGACAACAGAGACAATTTGATGCACCACGTGATGGCCTTGAGAAGCAAATAACACCAGGATTGTAAATAAAAGGCCGATCAAAGACCATGGACTGGCCCATTTTAAGAAGATTTCATCATACCAGCGCGCACTGACCCATCGAAGCGTGAAACGAGTCAGCACTGCGGCACCTAGAGGAATTCCGAGGAACACGGCAACACTTTTTGCAGCAGTAGAGTACTCAAATGTGACGCTATCACCGTCAATCACCTGAATAAATAGGACAGCCAAGGGTGCAAACAGCACCATTTGAAGAAGCGAGTTGAGAGCTACTAGAATGGCGCAATATTCGCTATCCCCTCCTGCTAATCCAGTCCAGATCAAGACCTTTTGGAAAGTGTCAGGGTCAGAAAGAATACTGGTAGGCCGTGTGGGCCAAAGACTCCGTGAAATCACTCACCATTGCGATACAGCGTGCCAGTCCAACAAGGATTAACCCTTGCCGCAGCTCTGATTGATCAGGAAGGAAAGCCCAGGATAACCCCAGCTGAATTGATTCTGCATGAGCAAATGTTGGATATATAGTAGAAACCAACTTACCATGAAGAACGGAGCAATTATCCAATTCACAACTATGCTGAACGCGATCTGGATCCAAATCTGACGCGCCCGGAAAACGTGATGCAATACCTCGTATCGCACTTTGCAGAGAATCGGGTACATCATGACCAGAAGACCGATAGCTGAACATAGGATTAGCACATAGAAACAAGTAATGTCACCACTAGTCTCACCTATTGGAACGGAAACCCCAACAAACTTTCCCTTCTGCAACGTAGGCCCAGTGCTGGGGACAAAGTTGCCTAGGATAATTCCAATGGCCATGGCGAGAAAAATCCATAGCACGAGAAACCGGTCAAGTAGGCCGAGATTTTTGAATGCAGACTGCTTTTCTTGGAATACACTTGACTGGTCTGAAGGGTCTTGCTTTTCTACATCGCAAGGAAATGTAGGAGTTTGGTTGGCAGAATGAGATGTAGACTCAGCGAAGGCCGGAGCCATTGCAAACAAGGCCTTTATATAATCTATATTATCCAGGGTATAATGGAAGGCCACGACGAGTATACCGACAATAAGGAAAATAGACAGGCTGAGATATTCGACAGCACATTAAGACGACTTTTATACGCATGGGCAAGAAGAAAATTGCACAAACAGTGTCAACCAGGGTCCAGGAGTATAGTATAGGCACTGTCAAATCCAATAATTGGCTGATGACTTTGCCATTGAAGCTGTCACTCGCTGAGGTTGATTGGACAAGACTGTGGGGACGCCCGAGCCCTAAACTATCCATTTTTCTATGGGTTGCCATGAGCCTCAATCTGATCGCGGCCAATCCCGGGGTAAGAGTGACACATCTCGAAATAGAGTTTCAGAGAAGTATGTGCTGTCAATTTATCAGCATCGGAAGGATCTAGCATGCGCGTGATCCGAACGCACCGTTTGACCACAACGCCGGCCCTATGGCGCGAATGGGATCCGCTTCAACCATGATTTATTGTACGCGGAGAAGAGGCCTGTGTCTGCTAGGTTTTCTTCTTGTAATGATCTTACTCGTTACAAAGACCTTGTCTTCATTAGCATATCTTCAAAAACATGCTCACTAAAAGTTGGGAAGCGGACAATCGTCTGAGGTGTCAAATAAAGCTGGTCTAGAAGCACTGGATAGAGTGACGCCACAGGGAAGTTTTGGCAATTGAGGTGAGGCGACGCGCCAAAAGCTATAGTAGATACTTTCTCTGTGAACAAGAACACTTTCTCAAGTACAAGATTACTCTCACCCAGGCAGTGGTCAAAGTGCATTGCAAAACCATTGCAAGTCTTTAACAACATGATGAAAACGTAAAGTATAATAAAGTAAAGAAGGGACGTCTATATGCATGCAATGTCGTGGTTAAATGCCTCGCGACTATATATGGCAAACGGTGACAACTGCTGCCTACAGTACTATTCTCCACGTACAGTTTTAGTTCGAGGGACGGAGTTCAGAGATGAGCTCCTCAATGCGACGACGGATTTCATTGCGAATGGGGCGTATGGCATCAAGGCCCTGCCCGGCAGGATCGTCGAGTTGCCAGTCGAGGTAGCGTTTGCCCGGAAAGTAGGGGCAGACGTCACCACAGCCCATGGTGATAACGACGTCACTGGCCTGAACAGCATCGGTGGTGAGAATCTTTGGTTTCTGGTCTGCTAGATTAATGCCCTCTTCCAGCATGGCTTCTACCACCATCGGATTGATGGAGCTTGCCGGAGCTGATCCGGCAGAACGCACTTCAATGGCATCACCGGCGAGATGGGTAAGGTAGCCGGCAGCCATTTGTGAGCGGCCGGCGTTGTGAATGCAGACGAACAGAACACTGGGCTTGTCTGCCATAGAAGTCCCCCCTTCATGCTCGTTTTGATGGTTGTGAGAAGATATCGACATCGATGCTAGTTTTGAGATTGTCGCCAGAATCCTCGATGAACAGTCAATATATTCTGTAGGGCACAAGTAACGGGGCCCGAGGAGGATGGCTATATTGTGGTATATATTGTGGTTCTGAACAAGTAATATGAAAGGTCCAAGTTCCGAGCTTCTCTGTATAACCCTGTCCTTTTCGGAAACATCTAAGAGTCTATTTCCCCACCCATCGTTCTGTCATTTCCCTATTTTTAGGAATTGGATCGCAATTTCCGGTCCTTCTTCTTAATATCTACAGACGTCTAAATTGATGCCTTACATGATCTGAGGGTTTCGTCCTGTCCAATAAGCGTATCGCAGTGACATTTCCTTCCGCTCCCCCCGTCGAAGGAATCTTCCGATTGGTTCGAGGTGAGAAGAAAATGGAAGCTCTACAGAACATCCACACTGCAACGACTTTCCACCCCGCTCTATCCTTGCAATTATTTATCGTTATTAATGTGGATGATCACTAGTAATATATGTACACTCGACCCCTTTTCACTTCTTTCTAAACAGCCTTATTCCTCTGGGCCTCTTTCGCTCTCCTTTCCTCCCGTTCGCTAAAGCGATCGTCGAAAAGGTTGATATGAGGTCGCATTAGAATAGTATACTTTACAAATTCCTCCATGCAGTCCACCAGGCGGTCGCGATTACTGCTAGGCATGAGTCGTTGATCACCGGGTTGGCCTTCGTCCGGAAATTGGGTATATGCCTTGGGGATGGAAGATTGGTTCGGGACGGTGAACATTCGCATCCACCGGCCAAGGATCCGCAGCGAGTTGACCGCGTTGAATGACTGCGAGCCACCGCATACTTGAGCAATGGCAAGCGTCCGGCCTTGTGTCGGACGCACGCTTCCGGTAGTCAGGGGAATCCAATCAATCTGATTCTTGAAAACTGCTGTCTAAAAGGATCGAATGACGAAAATGCGTGAGAAATCACTGCACGAACTCTGGGCATCGTCAAGAGATCAAGAGACAACTCACCAGATTTCCATGCTGTTCCGGCGAAACCCAGATATGCCCATCGCTCCATTTGCTGAGTTCACGGAGCTCCTGCACCTTGGGATGGCCATGATCCGTGTCGTTCTTCACTGGTAATCCCTCGGGGTCAAAGACGCGCACGTCACAGCCCAGCCGGAAGAGAATCCGGCAAGCCTCAAAAGCGACAAGCCGTGAATATGATCTTTTGCGTAGGCTGCCGTACAACACTAGCACTTTGAGCCTGCTGTTCGTATCTCGCAGGTCCCTCTCAGCCATGTCCAAAACTGTTGTCAACTCCAAGCCGCTGACCCAGTCCTCCCCGGCGCTGCTACCAGGAATAAATGGGCGATATTTTAGACGAACATCCGCATCATCTTCTCTCTCTAGCAAGGCTAGAGATCGAGCTTTCATAGTTTGCAGTTTCTCGTAACCCTTATCAGACGGAAATATGTCAATTGTCGCTGGTTGTGCAACTAAAACTTCTCCCATTGTTCTATATCCGCGCGTCCGTAGAGCTTGTCTCGAGCAAACCGACATAATCGACCGTGATGCCAATGGTTTCTTAATAAAAGAAGCCATCTGATCAGCCACGAGTCATCAGACATTGTGTGCGAACGGTCCTGCTTTACATAAATTATAGAGCAATGCCAAGACTTTGGAGTATGTCACTACCGCACGTTTGTTGGGCAATGAAGGTATCGCTGGATCTTGCCGCACGATCCAGCGCATACTTGATTGGGGCGTCATGTAGTTTTTAAGTTTTCAACCCACCAGGTGGGTCGTATTTAGTAAGTACACAACCTCCATTGCCGACGGTTTAAAGACTTTTTGGTTCGCTTTTGATTGAAGGTGTGGAATGGTCTACGTACCGACGGATTAGCCGCGTAAGTAAGCAACTTTAGGCGATGTATTTTAAGCTCTCTGTACTAGTTTTGTGTGAGATTCCAATTTGGTCATTCAAGAGGTATGACTAGATAAGCGGAACTCGGGGCTTCTAGAAGGTTACGATCAATTGTTCTTGTTCAAAAATTCAAGACGACGTTGGTTCTATGTTCACTGTAATACATTTTGTAACGGCTTCATGACTGATCTACGCACGATACCGCCAGGCAATACAGCCCAATCCCGCCAGAAGCAGAATCCCGTTAAACGCTGCCATTATATAGAAAGGCGCCCCTGTCGATGACCGATCAAAGAGTAGCCCGCCCAATTTAGTCAGCAGGAGGATGCCAGCGCCCCCGTATAGAGAGTATATCCCGGCAATGCAGCCTTTGAGGGGTTTCAGGTTTGGAGGTATAGGGCTCTGGCCCGGCTTTGCGATGAGCGGTTCGTTCTCAGTAGTTGCTGGGCCGGTCTCATTGCTATTGTCATTGCCATCGGTACCACTATCATCGCGAGCTGATACGGTTTCTGGAGAGCCGCCATGAGGGTTGATATTTAGGACGCCATTGCTCAGAATACCCAAGCTGCAAACAATTGCCCCTATCTGGCTGATTCCAATGAACGATACGATAATGAACACGCTGCCATTCCCGTCTGGTCCTTTGAACTCCGGACTTGTCAAAAGCGGGAAAGCCACGTATCCTACCACACCAAGCAGCGCAGCACAGAGTAAAGGCAGGTTATACCGGCGTGACTTTTCCAAGAGGTAGCCAAATACCGGAGCTGCGAGCAGGGCAACCAATTGCGACACGCCAGTTAAGATGGAAGCCAGTATGTATGCTTCTGGGCATGACTTTTTGATCTCACCAATGCCGCTCACACCTGTCGTGTTGCACAACCCAGACTTGCGGTAGTAGTGGTTGACAAATAGTGGTATGAAGAGGGAAATGGCGACGGAGGAAGCCCGAGCGACGAGTCCACCGACATAGCCCAGACAGATCTCAGGGTATTGAAACCCAATATAGAAGGCGCGCAGAATATACTTCCCATGGCTCGCGGCTGTCTTCATCCTGGAAACAGGGGGAGAACCTTCCCCTGAGCACGGCCGCCACAATGACTGCACGGGCTCCTCTGCTTCTTCGGACAGTTTTCGAAGGCCAACAAAGCAAGCAAGTGCAACTAAAACTGCCACCGACGCCACGACATAGAAGCTTTGGCGAATTGCCTGGGCTGGCGATGACCCCGACTTCTCGAAGTACGCGGGAAGAGGCAAGAACACGGTAAGCGCAATCAGCGCACCACACCCTGCGAAAAGGCCCACCAATCCGGCCAGTCGCGAAGACGAAGCCGCAGCAGTCTGTTCCGCCACCTGGCTTTGGGAACGGCGTTGCTCAAAGCGAGATGGTGTAATGGTGATTTCTGACGAAAGCGATGGCCTCCAGGTATGCCAAGAGCGTCGTTGATGATCCGCATCTCCCTGTTGAGCCTTTCCCTCCGTTATTGCTGGCAGAATGGCCGTCACCATGGTTGAAACAGCCGAGCCCCCGAGGCTGAAAAGCAGGCGTCCGAGGAGAAGCTGCGGGTAGACATTGGAAGCCTGTACAAACACGACCAGTGCTAGGGCGATGATTGCGTAACCGATGGTGCAGACCTAGCCAAACACATCCACGTCAGCCTTTTTTGCAACGTAAAGATGACAGCCAGGCTCCTACTTACATAGCGAACGCCTATCTTGTCGGACAGCAACCCCCACGCAGGACAAGCAATCAATGCCAGCAACTCATCGGCAAACCCCAGCGATCCGACAGCGTCGCCTTCGCCCTTTTCGAGCCCAATCAAATCCGTCACCACGAACGAGATAGACGAATTGAGAAAGACGAGAAACGCAATGGAGAAAGGACACACGCCGAGAAGGTAGGTGGCCGTCTGCAGGCGAGTCGCCGTGAACAGCGGTGGGAGTGTCGTCATGGTCACAATTGTAGGATAAATACAACAAAGTCTGGGTTAATAATGTAGCAGGTCCCAGTCAAAGCTGGTCCGCATGTTGTTTCGACGCTGGAAAGCTTGAGCCTGTGAGTGTTTCACATCACAGGCCGTTGCAAAGCTGTATAGGGAAGCAATTGTGAGCTGTAGGCCAAGGGATGTTGTTTTGGCAGGCCTTGTACATTCGTCGCGTGATCGGCAATCACGTGCGCCGGGCGTTGTACGCGGTGGTGCCGTCCACGAAGTCGTCTTTTTTGCTGTATCTTATGATATAGCAAGAGATGTAATGTAGAATTACGAAATACGATTATTATTTCCAAAATATCACCATGGTTAGCTATTCTGACTATGATGTAGTTAGTTCTGACAGAAGAGTTGGCCGCTGACATAAGCGGGGTAGCTCCGGCGGGAATTGGCCGAGCCGGACATGCATTCGTCTTAGCTGGCCTCACCTGCTGCTCGCCATCAGCTCGATCCAGCACTTCCTGCGATTCATTGTCGCCTTGTGCCATCTACGTGCCATAAATAATGCCTTCCTAACGTGAAGTCTACCCCCTTTTCTCGCGTATTCTTTGCAGTCTGAATGCAGCTGGTGGTCACTGCTTGATTGGTAAACTAGCAGTATGCGATTAGCGGCGTATGCCGGGGTGAGTCTCTTTTCTAGCACATCATTGCAAACAAGCACTCACAAAGGTGTCAAGGTCTCGACGACCCTGGCGGCTGGAGTTATTCTCAAGGCATTGCACCAGCGGTCGAACTTCTATGCAGCCGCCGTGTATCTGTCCCAAAGTAGCGCCAACTTGATGGTAAGTAGAGGATTCTGGCCATTGATTCGAGCTCTTCGCTGACTTCGTGCGTGGCCGACAGATACTGACGAATCTTTTCTTGCTTACGACGGGGTTCATTTTGTACGGCCTGCAACGACTTTTGTACGGACGCTTGCGCCCCATCGAGACCGAACAACTCTACGAGAAAGCATGGTTCGCCGTTACAGAAACATGTCTGGCCATGACCATTTTCCGCGGGGAGATGGGCGGCTGGTTCCTGGTCATGTTTGTCTGCCTGCTAGTGGGTAAGATCTGGGGTTGGATTGGTGAGGGAAGAGTTGAAATCCTGGAACAACAACCACCCACAAATCCACGACTGTTCCACACGCGACTCGCCTCGTCTCTTCTACTGTCGGTCTTGTTCGATGCGTTTTTGCTCGATTATGCCGTGAAGACGGTCTTGGAGAATGCTCGTGCCGACATGATGGTGATGTTCGGCTTCGAATTTGCGATCCTCACCATCTTGTCGACGTCGACGCTGGCGCGGTATTGCATTTCGCTTGTGGAAATATACGTCAAGTACCGCCAAAAGGTAGTGAGACTGGGGGAGCGCCGGGCAGAGATTCGGTCGGCCAGAGAACAAGCAATACGCGAGCATCGCGAATCCGGCGCAGAGGGCGACCCAGATAATCTTCCGGACGAAAACGATGTGGACGAAATGGACCTTGATATCCCCGGCTGGGAAGAAAAAGGCCGCTGGGTATTTTATCTCGATCTCATTACTGACTTTTTCAAATTGGTCGTATATTTGTCCTTCTTCGCCATTTTGTTCACATTCTACGGCCTTCCAATCCATATCTTAAGAGACGTCGTTGTCACCATTCGTTCATTCGGCCGACGTATCATCGATTTCATGCGGTATCGCACCGCTACAAGAGACATGAACGAGAGATATCCCGATGCAACAGTTGAAGAGATCGCTCGCGAAGATGTCTGCATCATTTGCCGAGAAGAAATGGTGGCATGGCAACAACCCGCTGCAGAAGGTGGCAATCGCAGAGCCGTACCGGAGCGATTACGACCGAAGAAACTACCCTGCGGCCATATTCTTCATTTTGCCTGTCTCCGGAGCTGGTTGGAGCGGCAGCAGAATTGCCCTACCTGCCGACGACCAGTAGTGGTGCCACGAAACCAACAACATCAGGCAAATAATGCTGCCAATGAAGGTCGGGGCAACGGTGCTCCAGGAGCACAACCAGGGGCAAATCAACCCGGGCCAAACAACGGCGCTGGCGATGGTCAAGCGCAGGCTCGCGTTTATCAATTCGGACCTTTTCGTGTTGGATTTGGCGCTGGAAGGGGAGATATGTTCCGAAATCTACATCAACAGATTCATGGCAACAATGCAGCCCCAGTCAATGTCCCCCCTGGAGCGCAACAAGTTGGATTCGGATTTGGATTTGGCCGACCCCAGCAAGCCCCTCAAAACACTAACAGCACCGCGCAACCTGCGCAGCCTGCGCAACCCGCACCAACAAGTCTGGCAAGTATACAGAGTCAGCTGGCGAATCTTGAACTGCAGATTGCGCACGAGTATCAAAGCCTGAGAGCTACGGCAGAACAATTACACGTTCTACGTGCTTTGCAAACCGAACTTCAAAGACTCAGGACAACGCAACAGGGCGTAGCGGTTGAAACGCAACCCACATCAGCGACTTTCCCCCCGGCACCACCAGCGCCACCAGCACCATCCTCATTGTCATCACCACCTCCTTCTATCCACCAATTGACTAGTCAAACATCATCTCCGATTCCTGCCGGCGATGACCGACTCCCACAAGGACTAGTCCTTCCTCAGGGCTGGACACTGACTCCACTGCGCCGTGTAGAACCATCCTCCATACCCTCACCAACACCTACTACCACATCCGTTCCCACTGCCGCTCCTGCTACTTCAGTGCCCATTCCATCACCTGCAGTCCTTGATCCGCAATTATTTGAGGCTCTACCGCCGCGACCTGCCAACGACCATCAACCAAATATCAGCACTAGCAGTTCCACCGCGCAAAACTCAAGTACTCCACAACCGCGAACCGAGTATGGGCGCATCAACCCTTCTTTCCAATGGGGCGCCGCCAACATTAACGATACCACCAAGCAGGATGAAGTTGTTCCAGCAGCACAGCCTGCTAGCGACAACGCCGCATCATTTTCATCAGCATCACAAGACAAAGGCAAAGCGAGAGCCACAACCGTAGAAGATGCCGATGATAATGAGGATGCAAACTGAAAAGCGGCTGATCCCTTCACCCGTTGTTTATAAGTCTATTTGACTATAAAAGTATTATCATATTGGCGTTCTTCTGTCTTTCTATTCTCTTGATGTCTTCTAATTTTTCGATTGACCCTGCATACCAGCATATCATACCCCCTTTATACCTTGTCCTCTTTTCTCCTGTATCTGCAACAACTCCCATATCAAGAAAGTGTATGCGAAACGAAGAAATCTTCTGTTTATTACATTTACTGGTCTTCTGCAAACTCAAATATAGACTGGAACTACGAAAGCGAAAGCCAACAATACCGTGGTTGGCCATTTTATACAGAAAATTCTATAGGGTTTGCAGCTTCCTTTATTCTCAATTAAAATTCTAATTCTTTCCACCCCGCATCATACCTTTGATTCTGCATCAGTTGCTAACAGCAAAGGCTCGTGTTGACCGAATTGAAAATCCTCTAACTATATGAGTGTGATTCGTGTGCGTCTTCACGGCAACATTCATTACACGCATCAAGGGATTCTGACGGACTAGGTACATGCGATGCGTCATCCAGCATCTCTGGAGGAGTAAAGGGGGGTCAAGTAGTCCATAAAACCTAACACATACACAAAAAAGGGGTATGAATAAAACCAAAACAAAATTCAGTGCATGTCTCCTTTCACTCCGTAACTCTTTATATATCATCCGTAATGACATTCGTAGATCTGGCATATTGTGCTTGCTCCCTATGTATCCGCAGATGATACCTTCTTCAGGCTGAAATGAGCCACCTCACTGCAGTTGGCCTTTCCAGTGATATTTCCAATGCCTTTTCGAGGGTTGCCCAATCAAGCTGTGCATAATGAACCCCTTACAGCATCCATCTCCATAGAAATGTCCAGTCATCATTCTTATCCCGTAAATTCCACGAACGACATTAACCGCTTATCTATACTGCGTTGTGGGAAGCTCCGAAATGGGATTATGTTCTTTTGAATCGATAAGTTGCGGCGGTCCTTTGGAAGGAGCCTCGTACAGCGGTGCGCTTTCGGCTTGACTCGGGCTCATCGATGCACCTTTACGTCGCCGCCGAATAATCCACCAGGCTAATGCTGCAAGCGCGAGAATACCTGCGACGCCGGCTCCGGCGCCTATGCCCGCTATGGCCCCGGTGCTGAGTCCGCTGCTCGTCGTGCCTTGGGTGGTTTCGGCAGAAGAGGATGTAGAAGATGAGGTGTTCGAAGCACTCGACGTGGACGGAGAGGATGCTGAGGTTGATGTTTTCGTGATGGCTGTGGCTGTAGCGGTGGTGGATGTTCCTATGCTTGATGTAGTAGTCGAAGACGATGGCTCCTCGATGATAACCCAGGGAGAGTAGATGGGTGATTCGAACTCTGTTCCATTCACAATGTAGAAGCGGAATAAGTTTGAGGACGTTAGGTTGAACCCGTCTAGGGCAACCGTCCACTGGCAGTGGGTTGGATAGGATACGGAGTTGGCTGCGATAGTGGAAAAGCAGCAATCAGAGAGCTTGTTATACAACGGTAACAGTATTCTTGGAAATGAGTGGGCTTTACGCACAGATGAGCCAAGTTATGGTCTTGTTAGTAGTTTGGTAGATGCCCAAAGACAGAATGCTGTAAGTGGATGTGCCATTCCATGCGATATTGGCGACTTGCCCGACTTCGTATGTGGTAGATCCGTCTCCACCAGAAGGTTCAGTAAAGGATGCTTTGACTGCCAAAGAGAAAGCAATTATAGAGAGGAAAATCTGCCAGAACATATTGTATGTGCCTTTGTTGGCAGGCAGGCTCCTGCGTTCTCAGTGACTGTACAAAGAAATGCCGTCCCTCTGTAGATCAAGCAGTGACGAACATAACCAAGGTAAATGCCAAGGCGATGAATTCAGGTCAAAAGAATACAGCGTGGACTATTTAGTTGTCTGGACGAACCGGTCATACATACCCTTAGTAGACTCCAGTCTCCGCAGCCCGCCGTGAATTCTCCCCGAATACCCGCATGAGTGCTAACCATGAAGGGTCCTGTCTCTGAAACCCGTCTAGGAACATAGCGGTTTTTTATTTAAAATAGTTGTCAGGGAGTACATATTAATGGCAACGCTCAGCCTTCGTTTAGAAACCACTTAATATATTTCCCCACCCTCCTTTCCGATGCCTACAATACGGGGCTGTCACAGCCAGGATGGGCGCATTTCCAGGATTAGGTCAAGGATGGTCTGTTTGACGCTTTGTGAAATATGCTTTGATTAAATGCACTCTGTACTATTTCCCCTTCATATCCGGGAACAATCTTCCATTTCTGAGCCCTGAGAATTGTTTGTAACAGTCTAAACGAGTAAATATTTAGGCGCGCTTATTAGCAACTAATAATAGTACGGGCGGACAGCTGCGGCGAGGGAGACATAGGCCAATGGCAGATGGGGCCCAGACACGAATCCTAGCATCTTGAAACAAGATGTTTATTCATGCGTCCAATCATAGTAAGCTACGTGCACTTAGTCTGCTAGAGGTATCAATCACAGCCAGTTAGGACTACATGACTCAGGAACTGTGCGAGGACTACTAGTTAGTAGACTACTCAACGTCAGCGGATTCACGCCAGACGTACCCGCTTATCGCACAACTAACGCCCTCTAGAATGGCATGCGGCGGCTGGGACTTTGCTGTGTATGTCGTGGATGGTGGACAACCGACTCCTCCGGTACGTCGAGGGGCATGAAATAATAGCCTCTCTTACATCCATAACCAACCGCTATGACTATCTCTCTGATGGTATGCTTTTCATGCATGCACATCGAGATGTATGACACAATAACATCTTCATGTTCGACGCGTCCGGATTGCTATGTGGACTAAGCGTTGAGGGAGTCCTACTTGACCGGATCTTTTCACTGCTTCGGATTTGCGAGACGCTACGAGGTGCCAAGAAGCTGAGCCACTAAAAGATGAGCCAGGCGCGCTGGGTAAGGATGCGCGAATTAGTTTGAGTCTGAATGAATTGAGCGGATAGAGTGGTGGTTGGACAATATTCATGGCATTTTGCTTGTGACTGGGGTGAGGGGAACACGGCTCAATTGGCTCAGTTGGAGAAATAGGCATTAAGGAAAGGAGCCGATCGGGTTTATAGGCCTTGATCTGTGGGTTTCTCAGCGGAAATTCAGTGAGACTCATTCATGACGCAAATCTGGGAAATTTTGGCTGGCCTATACAACGCCGGTTCTGTTTTAATGATCGTATTTCTATATTTGCCCCGTATCCCTATTGATGCTCCTAGAATACTTGCGGCAAAAACCCTAGTAACGAATCATCCCACTCAAAATCCAAAAATAAATTTGGATCTTCAGCCCATGCCATGTCAACAGCCGATGGTTCAACCGAATCCTCCAGGGACGACGCTTCATTCTCCTGTGTTTGCGGGCGTGCCGCTTTTCCCTGCAGAAGCAGCGTCGTAGTGCTGCGCGCAACATTGAACCCCATTCTCGTCTTAACACTCAACAATTCCCGGCTTTTCTTATCCTCTGGCTTCAAGGTCTCGCAATACTTGGTCAATCGCTCCATTCCGACATAAACTCGATTCATAAAATCGTCTGGCGTAACTGGAAGTCCGCGCAAAAGTTCCCAGCCTTGTCGAATCCCTAATGTCACTTGGCTGTCCTCAACGAGGTCATAGTACTTGCAAGAATTCAACAAGATGAGGAAAGCCACAGCACCAGCCAGCGTTTTGGCTAGACGGGTCGGCGCTTTTTTGAGTTGATTCTTTTTCTGAATGGATGATGCAGTCTCAATAATGGCTATTGAGGCCAAGTATATCTGAAGTACCCAATGCGATCGAATCGAGTTTTCAATCGAAGTGGCCTCATTGTCACCGCTATCACCATCAGAGCTGTCGGTAGCAGCGAGAGCCAGGACATACAGAACTGTCCTGGATGCACAAAAACTAACGTAATCAAACTCCGTCCACGATGGTGATAATTCGGATTCGAGGGCACGGAGCTCTGTCTCGAACAGTTGGACAACAGGCTGTGGTTTTGGGAGCAAACCAGTGCTCGATGATTCGCAGCTTCCCAAGGACAAGAATATATTTAGGCTTTGACGCGCGATGCGTAATTGGCAATACAAGGAGTGAGGAAGCCATGTCGCTTTCGTGGCAAGAACATCTAGAAGACCATGGTCTATTCTGGCAGTGGGTGGAAGCCCAATTTGGCCATGGACACTAGATGTTTATGGTTAATCACTTGATGTTCGAATATCAGAATAAATAAATAAGACAGGAATAACTAAAAGGTATGCCAGCCTACCTCACGTTAGTCACAAAACAGACAGTCCAGGTTATCCGACGAAGAATCTGCATATTTTGGTCAAGGTTTATTTTTCGCTCGAATTCGTTCGCGAACTCTGGCCGATGCAAGCCAAGCCGTAGACCAGTATTTGTAGCCATGTTGACGAACGCGTTGGATGGGTCTTCGGACAACATTTGAAATGGAGGAGGCCAGTAGCAAAGCAACAAAAGAGCCTGCATGGACTGAAATGATGAATATCTGGGGCGAATACAGGCATATGCCGTGCTGTAAATCTCATCTACTAGAGACAAAAAGAGGTGTTTGTAATCATCCCTGTCTCTCATTGCTATGAACATGACTGTCCAGAAGAGGACGGGACAGTCATTAGAGTAAGCAATGAATGATGATGATGGAGGTAGTATAGGACATGATGGATGATAAATTTCGTAGAATCTGATAGAAGCAATTAAAACATATCTCTCGATCGTCATTCTTCTCATACTTACTCCGCAACGAGTTCTTGGATATGGAATGTTAACAATTCCACACTCCCGATCGATCTACTGGTAGGCCATATGATGGCGTCTATTGAAACGTCGTTCTCAATCGCCTCTGTTTCCAGCAGAGATGGAAGTTGCGATTCATTGGAAACAGTCACTTTTGGTTGTTGTCGTTGACCCAAACTGTTCCTCGCCTCGCGCAACTCTTGCTCCACCTGCTGGAGTCGCCTTGAGGTCCATGGTCAAAAGTTATGAATTCAGCAAAATTTATGGACTATTGCAAACGTACTGTCTTCGAGCTGTTCGCTTAAATGATGGATCTGTTGAGCAAAACTTTCCTGCCTTGGTGCATCTCGAGCATCCGGCTGGAAATTTGGAGGAGGCATCACAAGCCAGCTGACACGGTACAGTCAGAATGAGACGGGATTGATAGATCACAAGGGCCCAAAACTTACTTTCATTTGACGGCAATGTATACATGCCACGAATTTTGATTTCCTGCCTCGCATGGTGGGCGGAGAAGGGGTGCAATTATTTGCCTCGGCCGGGTTGCATTTTTTGAGAGGTTGGACTGGAGCTCGGAAGGGAAGTATCTGCCCCGAAGAATTTAGGTACATGACAAATGCCCCATAATTACATAGTAGGTTAAGAAACATACGAGAAAATGGCATGATTCAACTTTGATGAAACTCATAAGTTGATGTTTACTAATATATGGTTTCTTTGATGTTATAGCCTACTAGTCACTTTCTTCTCAGTATGTATGATCTCGTCTAATAGACAGGAATTCTGGGTTACATCATTTTAGCGATGAGTGATGATATATGTGGTTCCTTGGTGAAATCTTAAATTTCTAGGACATTTTGGAATAGAGAACATCAAATCTACGACTATATATTAGCAAATCTCCTCCTATTGTATAGTTACAAACTTCATCTTAGAGAAATCAATAACCTTAGCAGACAAACCCGCCCCTCGCCCAATCAAGAAACACGTCCGGTCCTTGTCGGCTCGAAATGCATTGTTTGCCCAAACATCGGGTTGTATAAATATATAGCGGCTTACCATCCTTCCAGGACTTCCAACCTTGTACGCACACCGTCTTCGGGAGAATTCCCAATACCACGATTTTGCACTTTTAATTTTGCATTGGGATCTTCAAGTTCCATATGAAATTTACCGACAAGCGCTGCCACCAAACATGCCATCTCAGCCTTCGAAAAGGTTGATCCAATGCAGCTCCTTGCTCCGTGAAGAAAAGTGAGAAACCCAATATGATTCTGAACACCGCCAGAGTTGGCGCGGCCTTGGCCCATCCAACGATCCGGATCAAAGACTGTAGCTGTTGGGCCCCAGAGCTCCACGTCGTGGTTGACAATTCCCATGGGAAGTCTCAAAACGGTGCCCTTTGGAATGTGATATCCTGCAACGACAGTATCTTCTGCAGCTTCTCTGACAGTAGAGGAGACAGAAGGGTAAAAGCGGAGTACCTCATTACAAAATGCGTGAAGATATGGAAGGCTATCAATATCGCTAGCCCTTATGGTAGACTCTGGGTCGCTGATCGAAGGCAAGTTGTCTCGGATCTCTTTTCGTAAGCGTGTTTGGACATCTTGATTCTTGCAGAGAGCATAAATAGACCACTGAAGAGCGTTGCTGGTTGTGCCGTGGCCTGCTGCGAGGAAGGTCATCATCTGATCTACCAGATTCTCATTCGTAAATGCAGAACTTTGCAGTGCGACAGAGACAATGTCCACCCCTGTATCTTCTGGCTTGGAAGAGGAAGAATACATTTTATTCTGCTTTTCGTCGATGATGTTTCGGCAAACTTTCCGCACGTAATCAGATGCTGCCTTTGCCTGTTTCCTTCGCTTGGTTGGAAGACTAGCCACAATATCCGCGGCATGAGGGATGAACAAAGACAGGACAAAATGAATAATCATCTCAATGCGGGAAGGGGACTGGCGCATTAGTCGGTATTGTTGAGTAAGAGGATTACTTGGGTCTTCCAGGGAATTAAAGTCGTGATCCATGCCTGCAAGACCTATTATATCAAGCGTAGCTCGAGTCGTCCAACTCCGCATCACAACAACATTTGAATTGGAGGAAGCTATGTCTCTTTCAAGAAGATCAGCCAGTTCTTTCGCTTTCGACCAGAAAACTGGGTAGAGGTCTTTAATATGACGGTATGAAAACGCCGGCATCAGCCCTTTGCGCTGTGCCTGTATCAGAATCAGCGATCTGAACTAGTTTGAAAGATATATTCCAAATATATCTTGAGTGTGTCGAAATGTTCGAGCCATCTACTACGTACCTTGTGTATTTCGCCTTCAGCCAAAAGTATCCCATTACCAACCACATTGTACAGGTTGCGATGGACGAATCTAGGTTTGATAAAAGTGTTTGTATTTAACACCAATATTTCATTCAAAGCCTGAGCTCCGACTACTAGGACTCGTTCCTGTTTGTCATCTTGGTAGTATCGAAGAAGACCATTATTTGGCACCTTCTTAATAGACTGGCGTAGCCGTGCGACTTCTCCTCTTAATGTAGACGGTTCATCATCTTCGTCATCATTCGTAGAAGATGATGCCGTGACTAGAGGAATATGTCTGAGAGGAGTGAAGAACTTGGGATATAGAAAATTTTTGTATACGAATCGCCAGATGATAAGTGTGACAACGGCGAGAGTCATCGCCAAAGCTTTGGCGTTTCGAGTGAGCCAAGTCTCACCGCTGCATTCAAAGAACTCAATATTTGGCAACATCTTTAAGTCAAGTCGTAGAACATTTGTCTTTAATCATTTTAATCGGTGAAAACCAAAGAGCTCATCTACGGCGTCATACGCCTCCATATTATAGGTGCATCAAGGAGACCGACTTCGGTTTCTTTGCCGATTCTTAAACCGGTCCATGACTAAGCATATAGGGTTAGTTGAGGTTCAGACAACTTTGCTTGGACCAATTATGGATGGATGGGACGGGATCGGATTTAGGGCGAGAATCGAGAGCTGTACAGCATTCAGTCTTTTTATTTATTACCTTTTTTGGTGGTATTTAGAGAATCATACTTCAATATTCGGACACTTAAGACCAGTATATTCTGTCTGCTTTCAACCTTTGTTTCCTATCATTCATAGGAGGCGTATCGCTCACGAATTGGTTTCTTCTTTTCTTTTTTTTTTTAGCATAATAAATGGCGCTGGTTTGTATAGAGACTAAGGCATGCAAATTTTCTACAAAGATTGCTATATGACCAGTTCCTTTACAGGTGATCTATCAATCGACTGCAACTGCTGTTGTTACTGTACAATCCATCTCTACAGCAACTTTTCTCACGAGCACTTTGTCCTCCGTCACGAGCGCTATCGCTTTTGGCACGAATGCAAACACACTGTATGCCACATTGGGAGCACCCACATCGTATATCTAAACATCCATACCTTCATCTTTTCCAGGCAGCGGAAAAAATGCAGCATCCTGAACGGCAAATCTGATGGATCAAGCAACAAGCTTATAAGCGGGCTTACCGTTGGCTTGCGTGTGCCACTACTCGCGCTCTAGCAATGATATACGGGTCAATTTGAACAGCTACCTCATCGGGGAAATTCTATCATAGGGTTATGATAGGAACGAAGAAGGACAAAGTGTGTCGAGTCATGTCAACTTATACTCGAGAATCGTGCCTATATATGCTTTCTGGGGCAAGCATATAGTCGAGTGCTATACAAACATCATTCCGCCAGAGGCACAGATTAAACATCGAGCAATCCGCCTATCTCGTAATGCTGTATCCTCTCATCCGTGATGAGCTTTGCTTGCCGAGCTTAGAGTTCCCTTTTGTGTTCGGGTTATGAAGTCTAGATTAACTAGCTGTAAGCCCCATACTAGCGTACCGAATTGTCATATAGATCACGAAGACATGCGGGTGGGATACACTCAGAACCCACTCGAAAATGAGCATATGATACTGCGGACAATCATAAATATGAACAAGCCTGTCCAGTGTTGGCAGTGTCATGTATTTCATGACGTCGAAGTCCGTAGACGCATTCTCGAGACCCAGACACGGCAAATCCACACTACTCTGTAAGGCGAGCGCCGCAGCTGGAATGCTGGATCCACTAGAGGCTGTTGTTGAGGCAAAACTGCAGGAAAATAGCCGATGCCAAGCAGATCGCAGCGCCCGCCATCTGCCGGAGCTAGCCTTCTAACTACGCCGGACAGAGTGTGCCAGTACTGCGTAGGTTCTCTCATCCAGACCTCGTCTTGTCAAGCCCCATTGCTGTTCCTCGACGATGTTTTTTCTCACGCTTCCTTGTTGCGCTTCTCTGCGTACAGATGCATACACCAGTTGATTTCCTGGGCCTCTGTCACTTGGCATTTCCGTCATCGGCAATAATGTCCATTGCTATATTGCTTCATGGCCTAGCGTGGCCGTTTAACTTTGCGCCGCATGCTATTTTGCACGCTTGAAGCTCGGGCGTCGCCTGTAGTGTACCTGCAGTAGACTGGGACTTCGTGAGCTCAATCTCGCCTATCTATCTCGTAGCTGTTCTTACTATATATATACGAACCTAAAAGCCCTCCTGGCACAGAATTTTCCAAAACATGCTTTAATATCTGACCTCTCGTCGTCCTTCGTTCTATCTTCGCGAGGTCATCCATTCTTTTTGTTCACTGTCTTCTTTTCCCCTTCCTTTTTCCAGCTTTCTTTTGAGCTTCCCAGAGTTGTCCGCGTTGCATAATACTCGCCTTCAACCCTAACAAGGCGAAGATGCTCACTTCACCAGGAGCCTTCCTCCCTCTCTTGGCTCTCCTGAGCCAAGTCATCCCCGGATCTGCAGAGACCGTTCCCGTTGTCTCTTGTACTAACAACCCGGGCGTCCAAATTTTCCAGAACCCCAGTTTCGAATCCGGGAACCTTGATGGCTGGACGCTCAGCAATGTAGCCTCGGCCACGTTGTCGCACGGCGTTGTCGAGGAACATACAAGAGGAGCCGAGGGTGTTGCTGAAGACGGGTCCTTTTACTTCCAGACATACGGCAAAGCCCACGAGTTCCACCTTTCTCAAACGGTTTCCAATCTTGTAGTTGGCACTACATATACTGTCACATATCATAATTACCTGCCTGCGCTATTCTCACTTTTCAGTTGCTCGGATTCTGTGTACCTGGATAGTACCGCCACCCGTGTCGGTCATTTTAGCTACCTGCCAGTGGGTTCGTGGGAAGTGCATACCTTCACTTTTCAAGCTACAGCCACCACCCATACCCTGATCTTCGCACCGGATTGTAGCGCTCCAATCTCTTTACCAATGTATATGATCTGGGATAACTTCCAGATTGTAGGGGAAAAGCAAGTGTGCACTACTACCTACTCGACTATTCAGACGCCGACACCTACCCCGACTCCAATCTCTTCATCTAGCTCTGGTCAGTCTTCATCCGGTGCTGTTCAGTCCTCGTCCAGCGCTGTTCAGTCCTCGTCCAGCGCTGTTCAGTCCTCGTCCAGCGCTGTTCAGTCCTCGTCCAGTGCTGTTCAGTCTTCATCCAGTGCTGTCCAATCTTCATCCAGTGCTGTCCAATCTTTATCCTCGACCGCTGCTGTGTCTTCAGCAGCGGTCATACCATCCTCCGCCATAACAGCGTCATCATCGGCTGTAGTGCGACCGTCTTCGACCAGAGTCCGTCCATCGTCTAGGCCTTGCAGAACTAGGACCAAGGCATCCTCGAGTGCGACTGTCTCGTCTTCATCAGCTGTTTCTTCTGCTACCTCTTCTGCTGTCTCGTCTTCATCAGCTGTTTCTTCTGCTGTTTCTTCTGCTGCCTCTTCTGCTGCCTCTTCTGCCGCCTCTTCTACCACGGCATCTACCACGGCATCTACAACTGCTGGCAACAATGGCAACGGAAGTGGTTCGTCTTCTGCTGTCGTCTCTGACACGACCTCCGCACCTGGTGGCGGATCCGGCTCTAACACATCCCAAGGTGGATCTGGTGGTGCTGGATCTACCACGTCGACCGTCCTTTCAACCCGCACCGCTACTATCACCGCTTGTCCATCAACAGTTACCAATTGCCCGGCAAGCGCACGGACTACTTTTACCACAACTGAGGTCATCGTTGTGTCGACAACAGTTTGCCCGGTGACTGCCACAGAGACTTCAGTGCCTACAGGTGGATCTAACCCTGGTTCTGGCGCTGGTGGAGGTTCAGTTACTGAGACTCTCTACTCCACCCGTGTCTCTACAATCTACCAGTGCGCATCGACGGTTACTAACTGCCCCTATGCTTCGCGAACTGGACATGTCGTTACCGAGACCATTGTCGCTGGCACTACGGTTTACCCTGCTGGCCCTGCTCCTACTAGCGGCTTCGGCTCAGGTACTAGCTCTGGCTCTGGCTCTGGCTCTGGCTCTGGCTCTGGCTCTGGCTCAGGTACTAGCT